>SPJY01014556.1:335569-561674 GCA_005191435.1 Raddia distichophylla
CGAAAGTCGAGGAAGCGGGACGATGGAAAACCCTTGGTGAAACATTGATTGTACATGCATATATGGGTATCGTACACTCATAATATAGACAGGGCCGGTCCTGGGTTTTCTGGGGCCCGGGGCGAAATTACAAACGGAGGCCCCCTAACATAACCAAGAATTTTTTTTATGCTACCATATAATTAGACAATATTCAATGTATTTAAAAAATTGGTATCGATAAACAAATGAAAGTACACAAATGAGATTATTTACCTCAGAAATTTCTTCTAACATTTCTTGATGCAAAATCATCAATGATGGCCTCAATATTAATATCGTCCAATAACTTCTTCTCAATACATAAAGTTGCCAGACCATTCAATCTTTTTTGAGACATTGTAGATCTCAAATAATTCTTCAATAATTTCAACTTTATGTCGACAACGTTCTACAAGCAACAAATATAAACATAAAATATAAAATGTATTAATAGATTTATAGATGTGTGTAAGTACAAAGCTGTAAAAATAATAGGCTTAGAGAGGGGTAATCACAAACCCGATGTCTAATTTGATGAATGATGATTGATGAAGCGATGATCGCTTGTCGCTTGAATCTGCAATCGATTGGATTTAGGATTTGGAGGAACGACCGAAGTCACCGAACGACGATGCTATGTGGCGAACAGATTTCAATTTTGGCGACGGTGAAGTGTCATGCGCGAGCGCGATCCGCCGATCCCAATTCCTCTCCCGAGTCGGCGAGTCCTGACGGCGCAATGGGCAGTGGCGAGGCGCACGCAATGCACGCACGCGTCGGCGATCCCAATTCCAGCCTGCCTTGTTGGGCCTCAACGCACGCGCGCGTGGGTAGCTGAGGAGCTGCGCCTGCGGCCTGCGCTGCGTAACCGAACGCAGGCTGCGTTCAATGGGCTGTAAACTCATCGGGCCATCGCATGGTACCAGAATGCAGCGCAGGAATTAAGGGAATCGAGTCCCAATGTAATTGGATTACAGGACAGTGATAACACATCCAGCGAATTTGCAAGGTGTAGCCACTAAAATTCCCTGTGGAGGAAAGGCTTATCTTGATGCATGCGTATGCTCATGCATCCTGCGTATTGCGTAGCAAAATCTGTGAAAGCTAAACCAAATGTTCTGCATTCTTGATGTTTGTTTCTCGAAATGAACAATACAGCTGTAGTTATACCGGAAAGGGCAATTTTGTCTTTCTAGGTACATGAATAATTTCTCCAAGCACGATTAAGATGGCCGAAAAATTGTGCTTTTGTTGATGCAAGATTTCTCATGAACAGAACTCGGATGGAAATCTCGTAACTGGGGATCATAGCATTTCATTGCATCTATGTGCAGATGGTTCCAGTCAGGTAAGGTATGAGCCATAAGTCGACGACGGCGAGGACTCTACTAGACCATGTGCTGCGATGAAAGAAAATGCCTACAAATACAAATAATCTGACACTGAAATATTATATTTCAGCAACTATGGTACAGCAAATTCATCAATTCGGTCATATACATAATCATGTGTAATTGACAATAACGTAAATAAACCATCTGGTATATATGTCCATCCATACCACGTTATTTATAGACTAAACCGGACTAAGAGGTTACACACATAATATGGAAATTACATAGCATACAACAATGCAAGAGGCTACACACGTCTCTTTGGAACTAAGATAAGCTTCTCTTTTCGTTGCACTGTCACCCCAAGCACCTCTGACATATCAATCTTCTCCAGCCCCGGTGGTAACTCCCAGTTGAAACGATGCACAAGATTTGCCACCAACATCTCCACGCTGGCCATCCCAAAGTTCATCCCAGGGCACATCCTTCGCCCAGCCCCGAAAGGCAAGAACTGGAAACTATTCCCCTTAAACCCTAAACCCTCGGCGCTACCACCGGGGAGAAATCTCTCAGGCATGAACACCTCAGCATCTTTCCAGGAGCAAGTATCCCGCCCGATGGCCCAGGCGTTCACTATCACTCGAGTCCCTCTAGGAACCGTGTACCCATCGATGGTGCAGTCAGCCATGGAGAAGTGTGGAACAAGGAGAGGTGACAGGGGATGTAGCCGGAGCGCCTCTTCGATGACTGCTCTCAGGTATGTCAAGCCATTCATCATGTTTTCTTCGCTGATGATCTGTTGCCCCTCGGGCACGCTGGCCGTCAGCTCGGCTTGCAGTTTTTTCATGGAGCGTGGGCACCGCAGAAGCTCGGCAATGGTGAACTCCATGGCATTAGCCGTTGTGTCTATGCCTCCAAAAAACATGTCCTGGAATGAATACATCAAAATGATCATAATATGTTTCTGTACTTGGAGCTTTCCCTAGCTACAATATTTCATTTTTAAAAAAGATCGTTGAATCATCTCAAACAAATTATAGTCCTCAAATTCCTTTTATGATAAACAATCCGCAGAGGTTTTCTCTTCAATAAAATCGATATCTTTGTTCGAGTTGGAGAAAACGATTGATTTTTAATTAGTATATATATTCTATAGTGGGAACCTCTCCCATGGTGATCATTGTGGAAAAAAAAAAGTTGGATATGTCTGTCAGTCTGTGTGCGGGATGGATGCGGGTGCATAAAAAGATTGAAATACTTACATCCAGAATAGCTTTCATGCTCTCTCTGGAAAGTCCGAACTCCTGTCTTCTGGATAGCAAAATATTTATGAAGTCATCCTCTTTCTGACAAGACGCTGCTGAACTGCAATCTTCCTCGTGTTCGTCGATCAATTTGTCCGTCAACTCATCCCATCTCTTCTTCACCCTCTCAGCCCTTGCACGTAGGGTAGCACTAAGTATGCCGGCACGAGCTAGCATCGGGAAGTACTCCTCGACGTTGAAGCTAGCGAATATGTCCGACGTGTCCCTAAGAAGCTTCCGGGATAACCTGTTCAGGCCTTCTTCACGGGAGAACTTCCCCGACACAGCACGGCACACGACGTTCTTGGCGAACGATGTGAGCAGGTCGCTTATGTCCACGGCTGCACCGGCTGCAGCCGCTTCATCGATCTTGGCCATCACCTTGCCCACCTGCCAAATCGCATTTTACAGGACTGGTGAACTTGTGGCTAAGTGTTCTTGCTTACTGGAAAAATTGCACAATTACATGTAAAAATATCAGAAGGTAATTTGTTGTTGTTCTTGGTCATAGATTGTGATTTACAGTTACATAATTGCACGACTTGCAAAAGTATTGAAATATTTCAGATGTGCAATAGATGAACTTATGTGTTATTTATTTTGATAACAAAATTAGCTTTAAATTATAAAAATATGCAGTCAAAAGATGAGAACGCTTTATTATGGGATCTTAAACTGAAACTTGACAGTAACCTATTATCGGCGGTGAGAACATATCCTTTGGTAACCAAGCAAAAATAACACCGCCAAGATATACTTGATACTCTTGATGGCCACAAACAAAACTGTCAAGGGTACTGCCAAATGCATTTTACTGTTGATCTCAACGTTCTTAATTGACAGTAGGCGTTGCAGAATATTGTTGTCCTGAAATATGTTTTCCATGTTAAATGAGTTCAAAATGGTGTTTTAAATTACATAAATTTTGAAAAAAAAAAGCCGCTATCATATCTATAAATTTATCAAAGTAGTGAATCTTTATTTTTAAAACTAGATTCGCAATTACTGAAATCCATTTTGTAAGTGTGAATTTGTGTTCTTAATTTAGAAAAAACAAAAAATAGTAGACTAATTTTAACATGCCATAATCATATGTTTGTATAACAAACATCTTTGCGCTTTTACCAAAACATACATAAGTAGTAACACCATGAATATCTCTAAATTGTACGTACCAATTATATGCTAAAAGTATTCCTGATTTTTCTTCAAAAGGTGCCAATTTTGGAGCTACATTATTGTACCAAAAAGATATTTTTGACCCACATATTTTGTAAGAAAAACTATATTTTACACCCAAACCATTTAGTTTTGTCAACATAACTCTTTGAAATATAAAACTAGTAATTATGTTCAATTAACTCTTAAAACCGATGCAAATAACCTCGTAGCGTGGTTTATCCACATTGTGATGATGTGATAGTCTAGTCACAAAAATAATAATTAATTAATTAAATAAATAATGAAATGTGTGAGAACTCTCTCAGTACACTTTTCTCTCTCCCTCTTTGCGATTTGTTAACTTGCACCACACATGTGGCCACCGGATCTGCCGTTGCAAGGCTCTACCTTTGTCATCATTTGAGATGTATGGGAGTATCATTTTAACGTATTTAGGCTGTCTCCAACAGGAATCCCTAAATTTGATCCCCTATAGCCTCATATACATATTCCCTTTAAAAAAAATCTCACCCTATATTTCTTCCATCTCCAACAGCGTTCCCTATATGGAGAATTGTATAGGGGGAGGAGAGAGAACCCCTATATATAAGGGGATGGAGAGAAAAACTCTATTTTAGAGAACGTAATAGGGAATGCTGTTAGAGCACATAGGGGAAGAATCCATCCCCTATTTTAGAGTAGAGGGTGTTTTAAGGGAGTCTGTTGAAGACAGCCTTAGCTTGGTTATGACAACACCACTTGTGATTAGCTACGACAACGTTATCAGGTGTTGTGACTGCACAAGACAAATATTTTGTGGTAAAGCTTTGACTTGGAGCTATGGTGCTTTGGCTACGTGTGGCACATGAAAAGTGATAGGGGCATCAATTCGGGTTAAGAGGCCAGCAATGAGCACCACGACAGTAGACTGCGAGGAAGAAATGGATCACATGATGTCATCTCGGTGCAACACAAATTTATCAATTAAACTGTGCTGCATTTTAAAAGTATTTACCTCTCCTCTTTCACTTTTTCTCTCCCATATCTCTGCGATTGGTTAACTTGCACCACATGTATGGCCACCGGAACTACCATTAAAGGGCTCCACCTTTGGCATCATTCGACATCATTGAGATTTACGAGAGGATCATTCTAGTTTCCTTATCTTGGTTAATGACAATGTGAGTTGTGATTTGCAGTGGTGATCTGACTGCATAGCACACATATTTTGTGGTAAAGCTTTGGCTTTGAGCTATGGTGCAAGGACTACGTGTGGCACATGACAAGTGATAGGAGCATCAATTCGGGTTAAGAGGCCACCCATGACAGCACGGAAGCAGATTGCGAGGAAGAAATGGATCGCATAATGTCATCTTGGTACAACACAAATATATCAATTAAACTGTGCTGCATTTATCAATTAAAATTAACGAGCGCTTATTAAGGAAGAGGAATTGATGGCTACAACAGGTGGTAGGAGTTAGGAAAGAATATACGTGATAGAGGAGTGAGTAGGGTTGACTCGTGATGGATGATGCAGAAGGAAGAGTTGTGATGGGCTAGCGGAACACTGTGGTAGAGCTCTGGCATTCTACGGCTACGAAGTGGTCAATAGTAGAGAGGAGAGCTGAACCTAAGACAAAGATAGAGTGGGAGAAGAGTAGTGGTAGGAGAAGAAAATAGGATGATAGTAATTGGGTTCCACATATTTTATTTATCCTTTTGCTTTCATGATTGTACTATCACATTTCTCACCATATGGGCTAAACCATGTCCAAACATGTTCTAGGGGTTTATTTGCATCGATTCTAAATGTTAAAGCGATAGAATACTTGGTTTTATAGTTTAGTAAGTTATATAGATGCATGGTATAAAAGACTTTTTCTAGATAGGAAAAGCATGGAAAACAATCTCCTCCAAGATGTGCACAATAGGCAGCGGACTCAACCCCGGGTGGGAGGACAACTCTTAGCAAATGAGCTAGGCACAACTCACTTTTCGGGACTGATTTTGATGGTGGTGGAGGTGGCCGTTCCATGGTGTCGGACTGTTTATGTGTGTAGACTAACGACTACCATTATGTATGCCATGTATTTTATATGATAACAAGAGTATGTCTAGTTTGAGTATTATTAGTATTTCTTAGTTTATATGGAAGTCTATGAATCCTAGAAAAAGTTTTCTAATATTTAGAGTTTATTTTAAATTTGGGAGTCCTTTCTTTTTTGTTTGGCGCTTTTCACTTTTGCACACGTCTTTAACCATTCATTTTATTTAAAAAAACTATGTAAATATCATTTATTTTGTTATGATTTGTTTTATCAATAAACTAACTTTACGCAAGACTTATTTTTTTATGTTTGCACTAAAATTTTAAATAAGATGAATGGTTAAAGGCGTGTTCAAAAATCAAATACATCAAACAAAAAAACGGAGGAAGTAATATCTAGTATATATATACGAGAAAACCACGTGGTTGGCTACCAAGCCTCGGCACCAATAATCAATGTGTGCCTGTGTTTCTTGCCGGGACTTTCCTGTTTCATCGAATCATCGATGGTGGCTAGCTCGGTTGTATATTGGGGCTTAATTCCAACAATTTTACATGACAGTTAAGATGGTTGCGATCGTCGAGACATCGAGGGCACGATCAATAGGAGGTTTTGCCCATGACGGTCTACCCTCAACTTTCGCGGAGTAGCTACACCATTCTTGAGACTGAGCTGGTGTGACAGGCGGTTGATCCTGGCAGCGAGCTATACAAGAAAGGAGGTCGGTTTTAGAACCGCTTGTAAGCAACCGCTACAAGCGGTTATAGGAACCACTTGTGGAGGTGTTAAAAAAGCCAAATTATATTGGAGGGAGGTGGGATTCGAACCCAGGACCTCACCCCTCCACGTGACTCACACCTCACTCAGCTAGCCAACCCACCCGCGCGTGATCTCTATTTAGATAGGGGGAGCTTTCCTTTTATCTATTTGAAAAATGGGCCTTTAGAAGCGGTTCGTGTCCCCAACCGCTTGTAGTGCTTTAGAAGCGGTTGGGGGCATAAACCGCTGCTATTCCTTGACTTTTAGAAGGGGTTCGTGTCCCGAACCGTTTCTAAAGATGCTCTCCTAGCTTTGTGGCTAATAAACCGCTTCTAAAGGCTGACTTCGGGTTTTTTGAACCGCTTGTGAATGTCCATTCCCTAGTAGTGTAGAAGCATCGTCTAGCCTTGTCAACAATCTACCAAGCAATCCCTAAGAACATGATAATGATCTCAATCTCCGGAAAGGACTCAAAAAAATGGTATGGGACATGAACAAGGTGGCGAACATCGGCCATGGTCATGTTAATTTGTCAGGCAAAATTGCAGATGCTCAAGAGGGACTTTTGAGGGTCTCAAGGCACAAGAAGGAGAGATCGTGGAGGTATTTGCATCTTGGGTCTTGTAACATCCCAATTTGGGGCAAATTCAAAATTTGCTTGAATTTCAAATTTCGGTTGAAATTTGCGCTGACACATGGGCCATGAATCTCTCTCTCTCTCTCTCTCTCTCTCTCTCTCTCTCCCCTTCTCTCTCTGCCGTGTGGCCCTGCTGCCGCTCAAATCTGCTCTGCTCTGCCGCTCTGACCGCCGTGCGGCGTGCCTGTCTCTGCCACGCCGCCGCCGTCCTCGCCATCATCACCGAGCCGCGCCCGTCGCGCCGCGCCGCGCCGCTTCGGCCCTGTCGTGTCGCTAGCGTCCCATCGCCGCGCCGCTCGCCCTGCGCGTCACCGAATGCGCCTTCGGGCCGGCATTCCTGCCCCGCGCCTATAAAGCCGAGAGCGTCCTCGCCGGCCCCGTTTTTCCCATTTCCCTGAAATCTCACCGCGCCGGCGCCGGAGATCATCCCGTCGATTCCGTGAGCCTAAAGCTAATTACTTCCATCCCGAGCTACTAAACCTTGCCCTAATCATTTCGTTTCGCCCAATTTCAGCGGAGCCACTCAGAGCTGCCGTGTCGCCGCCGCCCCTGTTTCAGCCGCCGTATCACATGCCATCTTCACTCCGCCGCGCTCTCCTCCATGAGCTCGGTAAGCACCCACATCACCCCCTCATGCTCCCCGATCGCTTCCATAGCTTGTAGCTCCATTTTGTTACAAGGGCGTCTCCGGCGAGCCTTTGGCTCCGCCGCTGCATGTCGTGCCGCCGCGCCTGGCCGTCGGGCCTCGGCGCGAGCTCCGCTAGGCTCCTTAGGAGTTGTAGAAGCTAGCCCTCGCACGCACATGACCAGAGCCTGGCCGTAGCGCCGCCACGACTCGAGCCGCCACCGCCGCGGGCCACGTCACCTCTTCCAGAGGAAGGCGATGACCCCCAGCCGTCGATTCTACGCTAAGATTCTTGAAGGCTGTGAACCATTGAGTCGATGACATGTGGGTCGAGCCCCAAGCGTTGGTGCCCCGCAAAATTACGCCTTCATCTTAGTCGCCCTTGCGCGGATGGGCCGTGGGCCGCATCCGAGGCTGGGCTGGCTCGTTCGTTGGGTTGGCCCGAAGAGATTTAACCCATAATCCACTGATTTTATCAGTTAATTAAATCCAGAAATAGATATTGATTTATCTGAAATAGCTAGAGGTTCCAAAAAATTCTAGAAAAATTTGGATAAATAGATTAGGCCATTCCTGATTTTTCAAAAATATGAAAATAACCACTGGAATGAAGAAATGGCACTGTTCCTTAAGATGGGTAGAATTTCCTATAAGAAAAAGATTAAAATAGAAATTAGAGTAATTATGGTTATATTAAATAATGAATCTGATCCCTAAAATTCATAAGAAAATTAAATGGGTAGATAGATGCCAAGCTCCGCCGAGCTACAAGACCACTAGATCCACGTCCCTGGAGCACCCCCACTCCAACCGCTCCGGCCAACACACCGCCAGATCCGGACCTCCTGCCCATGGATATGGCCTCTCACAGAGCGGTCCCCTCCCCGGGCAGTCTCCGCCAAGACGGGCCTAAGAGGAGAGGAAAAAGGAAGAAGGAAGAGGGAAAACCTGCGCTAAGCTACACCACTGTGCACGAAGGTGGTAACGAAAATAAAGGGAAGCCGATCATCCAGTGAGGGACGACGTGTAGCTGGTGGATGGGACACGCCTCTAGAAAGTGCTGACTGAGCACCACCCCAGACGAGGAAGAGGCCACCCGCCACCAAACACCTCACAAAGAGGAAAGGAGCACAGCGGCGAGATGGGACCTTAGGAGGAAGCAGAGGACAACAGCGCAGCCGGAGAGGGGATAACAGCCTACACCGATGCCTAGGGAGGAGAACGGCACCTCGACGGACGACCCCTGCATGGACCAATGTTGCAAACGACGAAGCACAACGACCCGAACAGCCAACGGGCTCGGAAGAGACCGCCAGAGCCATCTGGTCCCTCGCAAGGATGGGAGGGACAAGGCAGCAATGGCAGGACCAAGCACGAAGGAGGCGGACGGAGATGACGCCGAGAGAAGACAACGGTTAAATGAAGGAGACGCCGCGGACCCTGCACCCCGCTCCGAACCCTCCTCCAGATCTAGGACTCTTGTCATGGGATTTGGCCCACGCACAGAACGGTTCCGCTATGCAGCCTCCATTAGGCGGGCATAGCCGCATAGGGGCAGACATGCTGTGGAAGAAGGAGCTCAAAATGGAGCCGACGTTACTGGAGAGGAGGCCAGGACTCTTGCCGCGAGGCCTCTACAAGTGAGGAGAGCGCCACCGCCGGCTGCACATTCTCTGCCGCAGCCCGCAGTGGTGGGCGATGACGAGTGACGCCCTGACGTGCACGAGGCCGAGCAGGCTCACCACCCCGCACGGGAAGCACCCCAGCGTGAAACACCCGACGCGGATCTAGAACGGGGCAGCGTCGTGGCGGCGCCCCGCGGGGGTGCGCCCGGAGGCGGGACAGCAGATCTGGCTGCGGGGCCCAGTGCGACGGCGTGGCGCGGAGACAGCAGGAGCGGTTGCCGGCGCACACCGCACAAGGTGGAAGGATTCGCCCCGCGGGCAGCATATCCGATGCCCATCAGCTGGGCGGCGTCGTGGCAAAGAGAGCCAGGGACGAGGAGGAAATGGAGGAGGATGGAGGAGCGCCACCAGACTGGAAACCATCGAACGCCGCCCAACCAAAGCTTTCGACGAGGAAGGGGAGGGGCCGCCTCACGAACTCCAACACGGTGGGGGAGGCACCGGCAGTCAGGGAGTCAAGGATGCCCATCGGTGGCGGCGAGAGCTGGAGAGTGGTCGGGAATCGGGATGACTCAGGAGGAGGGAGCGTGGCCTGGGGAGGAGGTAGGGAACCGGCGCCGGCGGCGGCGCCGACTAGGGGGACGCAGCATCTGATTTCGTTGGTTCATCGCTGGTGGCTAGTTTCTGCACGTACGGACAAGCTACAGGTGGTGACGAGCAACATCAAGATGAGTTCGTGGGTTAGTTCGGTTGACTGACCTTGTGGCAGTGGGGCTTAATTCCATCATGCCATAATAACACCCAAACCCACCGTTTACAGGTTGAAAAACATCATGACCATGCCTCGTAAAATGAAGTATACCAAATAATTAATGAAACCATAGAGCAAACAGAGTTATCCGCTATGCATGTATGCATGAGCCATTAAAATAGGACTCTTGTTCTTCCTCTGCATAATATATATTCGTACCTCATCCTCTCGGACATGGCGGAACGACTGCACCTTCTTGGCGCTGAGGAGGTGCACGGTAACGAGCTTCTTTGTCTGCCTCCAGTACTCCCCGTACGGGGCGAAGCCGACGTCGCGTGTGCCGTACGTCATGATGTCGGCGATCGCCGAGTGAGGCCGCGACGCGAACACGTGATCGTGCGTGCGCAGCACCGCCTCGGCGGCGCGCGGCGACGACACGACGAGCGCCGGCAGCGCGCCGAGGCGGAGCAGCATGAGGTCGGGGCCGTGCAGGGCGGCGAGGCGGCGGAGGGCGACGTGAGGCTGCGCGCCGACGAGGTGGAGGTGCCCGATGATGGGCAGCGCCGGCGGCGAAGGTGGGAGGCGGCGTTGGCTTGCCCTCTTCCTCGCGGCGGCCAACCAGTAGCGTACGAGGAAGGCGACGAGAGGGAAAAGCAGCAGCAGCAGAAGCCATGGTTGTCGAGGCGTGCCATGCGCCTGCTGGTGTTCTTGGTCTGCCATGGCGACCAGCCGCGAGCAAACGCTGGATGCCTTGTGGATTTGTGCAACAGATGCGCAATACTTGTGATCACGTACTGTTGATATAGAGCTTCTCTGATCTCTCTCCCCCCCATCATTTTCATACAAGTTGCTCATCGTAGTGACCAAGCGTCAAAGGACACTGTAGAATTGACAAAATTGGCGTAGCAAGATTTTTCTTTGGAGTGACCATCGTGGGGCATCCGGACAAATGCCAGGCTTCTTCACAAATACTCACTCCACTACAGGAAATCATGTTTTCATCAGTCAAAATTAATTTCATCGGTCCATAAAAACCGATGAAAATACGGACACAATTTCGTCGGTTGGCTTAAACCGACGAAAGTACGTTAGTAGTTTCGTCGGTCCGAAAGGCCAACGAAATTGGCCAATAATTTCGTCGGTTCGGGCCGACGAAATTACGCTGCCGCCGCATCGTGTGTTTTGGGGATGATGTGTAAGAATTTTCATCGGCCGAAGCCGACGAAATTACGGTCCGCTCACGTAGCGGCAGATTACGTGGCGCTATTTTCATTGGTTCAGGCCGACGAAATTACTATGCACAGGATCATGGACCATTCAGGATAACGTGGCCGTAATTTCGTCGGTTTGGGCCGAAGAAAAGCCGAAGAAATTACGGCCCACTAAAACACAGCCCGACCGGCCCGTTGTTTACTCTCTTTGACCTAGCTGCCCACAGCTCCCTCCCACGCCGCCGCCCTGCTCCCCTACGCTGCCACCCGCGAGCTGCTCACGCCGGCGCCGCCGGCGCCTCCTGCAACCTCCCACTCCCGCAACCTCCCTCTTTCTCCCCCTTGGTGAGTACCAAAGCCACGCCGCCCGCACCGAACCCTAATTCGGTCGCCGTCGGAGCCAGAAGCTCTCGAGCCGGAGCGGCCTCTCCCCACCACCTCGATCAAGCCCACACCCTCAGGCGATGAGGAGAGCGATGACTCCTCCTCGTCCTCTACGCCTTCCTCCACCGTCTCGCCCCTGTCCTCTGCCCCCACGCCCGTCGCGGCTGCCAGGGGCGGAATCGAGAGGGCTCACCATATATGCTCTTAAATGTATTAACTTGTGCTACTGTCAGCGTGTGTGACTATATCTTACCATATATAACAATGATGCAGATTAGTCTGGACAAGGGGTCACATGGAAAAACTATCGAATTCGGAGAACAGGTCTGTTGTTAGCATGAACCCTTATGCTCTTCTTTGTCTTATAAAGAGATTCAGTCGCCTGGTGGACATGCTATTACAGCTATTATCACCCCGAGTTGAGTTACATCAATGCTACCAAGCTGTTTTCTTATCCTGGATCCAAAGGTCACCCGAAGCTGAAACTGTCTGATTGTGTGGCCAACGGACTGTCCAATACAAACCCTGTTCATCTCTATCCTGATGCGTTCCGCTAATGTTGTGTCAATACTACACTGTATTGTATGCTAGTAACACGTAGAGATGATATTGAAAATACCCATCTACTGTAATCAAATCAGGAAATAAGTCAGTTATCAGTTTAGACGGTGCTATCTTGCCAAACTTTCTTAGCATGATCAATTAGATGTTGAAATCGGTGGCAGTCAGTTCTTAATTATGCTGTCATTGATCGATGAATTGTACAGCGCATTGCGACCGCCAACCAACCAATGATCTTCTGGGTCAGCATGTTCTGTTCCGAAAAGCTGGAACAGTAGATGCATTGCTTCATCATAAGGATGCGCGCGGATTGAGATTTGATATTAATAAACTAGATTCATGATACAAATGAGCCGCTGCAATGGCAACATATATAATCATTGGATAAATATCTCCTGAAAAATGGGATTAATGTAAATTGATGGTGAACATGTATAATCATTTTTTGAACAACCTGGATCTATTCTTGTTTTAATATTTGGTGATGGCAATTCTTGTTTTTACGTAGAGCTAGCCTAACATGCAAAGTGATGTATCACTATTATTTATTTTGGTTTCAAAATTTATTACGAATTCTTCTACGATGTGTCTGCAATTTTTTTTTTTGACTCAGCTTGATAATATTCTTCTTATGGTTATGAAACATTTATCTGCAACTACACCTGGCTTATGCTGCTCTTTACTTTAGTATGTTTACTGATGTACCCAGCTGACACTGCTCTTTAGTATATTCAATTATGCAGCACACTGTTTTTAACCAATGTACTATTGGCTCTTTTGCTATCCAACAATTTTGCTGAGATTAAAAGCAAGTATATTCAAGCATTCTTTCCTTGCAAAATTTAATGAGATAAGCCAGTTTCTTATTTAGAGTTTTCGGAAGACCAATACAGACATTATGCTAATTTTGTTACTGGACATTGTTTTTATAGCTATTGTAGTTTTTTGTAATTGGTTCTCTAACAGTATTATCTTTTACTGTGTAGTGTTGATTGCTTTTCTCCTAGCAGTATATAACTCAACTGTATATTAATGCTAGGAATTTGGTTGTGCATTAAAGTTTGCGATGATATGAATATCTGCAAATTTTCTATGATTTTTTGGTGATTTTTAAATGAATTATACGTGACCCTGTTTTTTTTAAAAATTGTAATTTCGTCTACTTAAGCCGATGAAATTATTTTGAGGGATAATTTCGTTGGTTTTGGCCGACGAAACTAATTGCCACGTCAGCAAAACACGCCACCTCCCCTACTTTCCTTTCGACTGACGTGGCATCGAATTTTGTCGGCCAAAGCCAACGAAATTATTCACCACGTCAGCCCTCGCGCGGGGTCGCAAGACATCGGGAAATTCATTCTGTTGGCCTATAAAACCGATGAAAATAAAGTAATTTCGTCGGCAAACCGACGAAATTAGGTCAATTTCGTCAGTTTTACACCTATTTTCGTCGGTTTATGGCCGATGAAATTAAGGCGGATTCTTGTAGTGCTCCGGTCATAAGAAGAAGTCGCCATTAACCTTTGGACACGCCTTTGACCATTCGTCTTATTCAAAAAAATTATATAAATATCATTTATGTTATGATTTAATTTATTATTAAATGTATTTTAAGTATGACTTATATTTTTATATATTTGAACTTGAATAAGATGAATGGTTAAATACGTGTTCAAAAGTCAACGACGACTTCTTTTTGTGATCAGAGGTAAGATCTGTACAAGGTTTGACTTGTCTCATGCAGTCAGCGTGGTTAGTAGATTTATGCATAATATTGGTAAGGAACATTGGAATGCTGTTAAGTGGATTCTTCGTTATCTTAAAGGTACTTCTGACTATGACTTGATGTTTGATAAAAGTTTGGTGAAGTCGAACAATGTTATTGGGTTTGTTGATTCTGATTATGCTGGTGATCTCGATAAGAGAAGGTCTATTCTGGCTATCTATTCTCTTTGTGTGGTTCTGCAGTGAGTTGGAAAGCTTCATTACAATCTATAGTTGCTCTTTCTACTACTGAAGCAGAGTATGTTGCAGCTACTGAATGTGTTAAAGAAGCTATTTGGTTGCAAGGTTTGGTTTCTGAACTTGGTTTTTCACAGCGTGTCAATCTGTTTATTTTGATAGCTATAGTGCTATTTGTTAGACCAAGAATGATATGTATCATGCCAAGACTAAGCACATTGATATCAAGTACCACTTTATCCGCGATGTTGTTGCTGAAGGCAAAATTATTGTGGGAAAGATACACACTGATGAGAATCCTGCAGACATGCTTACAAAGTCATTATCTAATACCAAGTTCAAGCATTGTCTTGACTTGGTTGGTATTTGCGGAGCTTAATGCTCTTCGGGAATTTTGGAAGAACATTTTCATGGATTTAGAGTCAAGGAAAGATTTGTTAGATTATGCCTCCAAATATTAGTTTTTACTAATTTACCCTTGGGCATGCCTATATAAAGGCCCCCCTTGTACCCTGCACATTTTGCACCATTATAGTGATTGTTTTTCCGTGATTTTTTTCGTCTCCACCGTTAAGGGGTTTTTTTCACGTTAAATCCTGTGTTTGTATCTTCTATTCCCAACACACTCCTCCAGATCTAGGCCTCCTGCCACGGGATTTGGCCCATGCACGGAACGGTCCCCCTATGCAGCCACCATTAGGCAGGCACAGGGGCAGACATGTTGTGGAAGAAGGAGCTGAAGAGGGAGCCGAAGTCACAGGAGAGGAGGCCAGGACCCTTGCCGCGAGGCCTCTACGAGCGAGGAGAGTGCCACCGCCGACCGCGCGTCCTCTGGCGCAGCGGTGGGCAATGACGAGCGATGCCCTGTTGAGCGCGAGGCCGAGCAGGCTCACCACCTCGCACGGGCAGCACTCCAGCGCGAAGCACCCGACGCTGATCTGGAACGGGGCAGCGTCGTGGCGGCGTCTCGCGGGGGTGTGCCCGGAGGCGGGACGACGGATCTGGCTGCGGGGCCCAGTGCGGCGGTGTGGCATGGAGACAGTCGGGGCGGTGGCCGCGCCGGCGCACAAGGTGGCAGGATTCACCCCGCGGGCAGCGGATATGATGGCCAACAGCTGGGCGGCGACACACTAGGCCCGGCCCGGCGTCGTGGCAAAGACAGCCAGGGCGGCATTAGGGAGCCAGCCCGGGGTCGCGGCGTGGACATAGATGGCTAGGGAGGCGCATGAAGGTGACCGGGGACCCGGCCATGTGGCGTTGGCACGCCCATGCCGGGGACAAGGAGGAAATGGAGGAGGACCGCCGCCAGGCTGAAAACTGTCGAACGCCGCCCAACCAAAGCTTCCGACAAGGAAGTAAGCACTGGGGGAGGGGCCGCTTCACGAACTCCAACACGGTGGGGGAAGCACCGGCGATCAGGGAGTCAAGGATGCCCACCGGCGGTGGCGAGAGCTGGAGAGTGATCGGGATGACTCAGGAGGAGGGAGCGCGCCCTGGGGAGGAGGTAGGGAACCGGCGCCGGCTACGGGGACGCAGCATCTGATCTCGTTGGTTCATCGCTGGTGGCTAGTTTCTGCACGTACGGACAAGCTACAGGCGGTGACGAGGAACATCAAGATGAGTTCGTGTTTAGTTCGGTTGACTAAGAGCATCCCCAGCAGGGCCTTCAAAATTTCCTCTATCGCTACAGTAACTGCTACAGTAATCGCTACAGTGTAAATTTCCTCTCACATGCTTCAAATTCCCTCCTGCTGCATTTGAAAATTTTTGAAATAGAGGTGCATTTGGGGGGTGAGATGGGGATGCTCTAACCTTGTGGCAGTGGGGCTAAATTCCATCATGCCATATAACACCCAAACCCACCGTTAACAGGTTGAAAAACATCATGACCATGCTTCTCAAAATGATGTATACCAAAGAATTAATGAAACCATAGAGCAAACAGAGTTATCCGCTATGCATGCATGTATGCATGAGCCATTAGGCTGTCTTCAACAGGAATCCCTAAATTTGATTCCCTATAGCCTCATATACAAGTTCCTTTAAAAAAAATATAACCCTATATTTCTTCCATCTCTAACAGCGTTTCCTATATGGAGAATTGTATAGAGGGAGGAGAGAGAACCCCTATATATAAGGGGGTGGAGAGAAAAACTCTATTTTAGGGAACGGAATAGGGAACGCTGTTGAAGCACATAGAGGAAGAATTCATCCCCTATTTTAGGGTAGAGGGTGCTTAGGGGATCCTGTTGGAGACAGCCTTAAAAAATGACTCTTGTTCTTCCTCAGCATAATATATATTCCTACCTCATCCTCTCGGACACGGCGCAACGACTGCACCTTCTTCATGCTGAGGAGGTGCACGGTGATGAGCTTCTTTGTCTGCCTCCAGTACTCCCCGTACGGGGCGAAGCCGACGTCCCGTGTGCCGTACGTCATGATGTCGGCGATCTCGGAGTGAGGCCGCGACGCGAACACGTGATCGTGCGTGCGCAGCACCGCCTCGGCGGAGCGTGGCGACGACGCGACGAGCGCCGGCAGCGCGCCGAGGCGGAGCAGCATGAGGTCGGGGCCGTGCCGGGCGGCGAGGCGGCGGAGGGCGACGTGAGGCAGCCCGCCGACGAGGTGGAGGTGCCCGATGAAGGGCAGCGCCGGCGGCGAAGGTGGGAGGCGGCGTTGGCTTGCCCTCTTCCTCGCGGCGGCCAACCAGTAGCGTACGAGGAAGGCGACGAGAGGGAAAAGCAGCAGGAGCAGAAGCCATGGTTGTCGAGGCGTGCCATGCGCCTGCTGGTGTTCTTGGTCTGCCATGGCGACCAGCCGCGAGCAAACGCTGGATGCCTTGTGGATTTGTGCAACAGATGAGCAATACTTGTGATCACTGCTGATATAGAGCTTCTCTGATCTCTCTCTCCCCCCATCATTTTCATACAAGTACACTGTAGAATTGACAAAATTGGCGTAGCAAGATTTTTCTTTGGAATGACCATCGTGGGGCATCCGGATCCACAAATGCCAGGCTTGTGCACAAATACTAATATCTTGTAATTTCCATCATTCCATATTTATCTCTCCGGCGAGGATTTCGAAATCGGCGGTTAATTTCCGTGACAACCGGTGTAGACCCTCAAATTTTACATATCAGAAAGCCGTTATTTTACATACGCAGTATTCTCTGACCAGTACACTGCTGTCCACAAAATCATAACCAGATATCATTAATTCATACAACGGAGATAATCTTACCTTGAATATTACAAATTATAGTTCTAGCCCACAGGCTCCTTCAATCGTACAACCAATTGGCCAAGTACAACATTACAAAAGATCCACCAGAGTTTGTGGAAGACGACGAAATATAATTAGGATAATCAAAATTGTCTCTAATGCCTATGCATCTCTGCAAACGATTAGAGCGAAACCTAAACCATGTCGTGGCCTCCATAATTCAGATCATCTTCATCGTGAAATCATAAAAATTCACATCCAAAATCTAAAAGAGTGTGAGTATGTGCGTCAGTGTCATCTAATCATTGGCTAGTTAACACCCCTCCTAATGCTTTTAGGCCTTGTTCTTTTTAGCATTATGTACCGTTGCGTATTACCGTATCAAATTTTGTTATTTTATATGGCCTATATGTTGTGATAATTTGTAACGATTTTTTCGTGTCTTTTAATAGTCTTTCCAAATATCCTAAAACTTTTTTAAATTATTTTTTTGTAACCTCTAGACCACTTTTCGAGGGCTCTTAAATTTGCTACAGTAATATGCCAACGCAACGATACACAGAAAAGAACAAGGCCTTAGTGACAATGACTACATGAATAGGGAAGGGGTTCTTTATTGGCGTAAAACAAAATTTAATGAGATTTTAAATCACATTATCTAGCTCATGTATTTATTGGTTATTCTGATATAAACCATAGTCAAGTTTGGCCTAAAAACTAGCGTAAACAAGTAGACCATGTTGTCAATGACCAAAAATAATTCCTAACCACGACCCAACCAACCTGAACCGACCCATCATAACCAACCATGCATTTAGCCATAACCAAACCATCTTTCTTCCAACACCTGCCATCTTATTCCAGATCGATAATCCCGTTGTGGGCAACACACACCATGAAGTGCGCGGTATCGACCTACAGGGGTTGCCGGCCCAAACTAGTCTCTCGGCTCCATTGGAGTGTGGTCATGTTACCACAGTGATGACCCAAGTTGGTCTTTCTTCGAGAGAGGGCCCAAGGTGCCTCAACAGAGCGCACACTACTAACGCACCAAACATTGTACTACCACATGTTTGTCAACGCGTTCTGTTGGAACAATCCTTTGATTGCAGTGTCAAGGCTAAGTGTGTCACTCCAAGCTACTCTTGAGGGAGATCATGATCTACTCGGCACTAGGACCCTTCTTGACCTGATTTACTTCTCCTTTCATAAACAACTCCAAAAGCACTCAAGCTGAACCTCTTACCCCCATCAGGGCAAAACCATAACCAATCCATCTATTCCCACAAACCAGTCCTTCATTGCATCAAACCATAACCATACCGACCGACTAACACACATCCACAAACCATAAGACATCATCCCAATCTTAGCTACCAATCCTAACTATCATATATATGTCATCAATTTAAAGAATGTTTGGTGAATATTGGTTCATCGTCGAGTGGATTTTTGTCTAAAGGTTAATTTTGGACCTAAGCAGTTCTAAGCAAATTTTACCCATTAAAGTAGGGTTAAAATTGTTACCAAGCTAGACTTATGTTAATCAAAGGATATGACAATCATAACAATCTCAATAGTAATAATGGATAGGCAGGATTCATGGAGCACGGATTTTCATACAAAATATAGTTTAGAAAACTGGTTTTAAAAATGAACTATGGAATGTTAACTATACTTGACCATGTGAGTGATAGTACTCCTCGACATCTTTGAACTTGCCTAAAGGCTCATATAAGTCTATTCACAAAATTTAACACCAAATGAACAACCAAATGTAGGTAAATATGATGTTAGTACAATCCTTAAATGATTGCCAACTATTGTGTCGCTTGTCGCTAATAGCTAAGATGCCTAATTTTTTCATCCTACCTATATAGGAAGTTTCATGAACCTAATACAGATCACATTGATATAATTATGATGGGTGATAAGATGCAATTAACCTAGATGTTGGATGAATAATAATACTAATAATACTATACTGATTTAACTAGAATAATAATACTACGTATGGTGATTATTTACCATGCTAGGGATTTAATTTTTTCTTAGGATAAAAGGGGTGTTTTATATTTTCTACAATTTTCTCATATTTGTACTAATTTATTTACTAATTTTAAAAATATAAAATTATTTCACCCAATTATTGGCATAATACTCTAAAATAACCTTCATGATTTACATCAGAGCCTAGATCAGTATTAATATTTATAACAATATTTTCACAAGGTCCAGTAGGTAATCTAATGATTATCACGTTTTCCTAGGATTTTCGGAAGTCCCGGGCTATATTTAAAATAATTCATTTATATTTAATTAACTAATAGCTAGACAATTGTATGGATAGTAACGTGCCGGGGCAACATGGCACAAGTCATGCGTGCTACGTAGAAGGCACATTTCCAAAATGCGTTTTTGCGCTAAGGAGGCGCTAGAGCATGCCTCCACTTTACCAAATTAGTGTGCCACCAACCCACTGGTAAGCGGCTCACTGTCGATTGTGGGGATTCTTATCAAACGTCGACTGACTGCTAGGCCCCATTAGTCAATGGCCTAGCGAGTGTGCATCTACAAATATCTAGACGCACGATCACTGTCTGACCGTTGCCATCTACCTCCAGACGCTATTATAGTAGCCGAGCCCTTGCTGACGGCTAGCCAATGCTACATGTTATGGTTTTGGGTGTTTTTAGGCGTGCTAGGCTCTATATGATGTCAAAAATCTATTCATTCATGCTTCGTGGTGAAGGATAGGTAGGCATGATGGTGCACCTTATGATGGTAGATCCATTCACTGATCGACGAGTAGGGATTGCTATGCTACGATCTCGCTCCAAGGGATCTAATGTGTGCATGATGACTTAGGAAGGTAGTGGTTGCTCACCAGGCGTCGCCATGGCAGCTGGCTCATCGAAGGGGATTTAAGTGGGCCAAATATGGGTGGCGAGCTGAGGGTCTCAACTTAAGAGGCATGGGTGGTTGAGCATGGTCACGGGGAAGTGCGGGATGGGCTCACGACGATGGGACGAGGCATGCATGGCGGCGAGGCTAGGGGTTAGGTCCAACTTTTGTGGCCCTGCGATGTGGCTGACGACGGCATAGCAAGGCACCCAGCGCGAGACCATGGCGACGATGCTGGTAGTCCAATGGGTAATGGTTGCAGCCAACCATGCCATCCAATGCCTAGCACGCATGGGTGGGAGACTGAGGGTAGAGAGAGAGAAGAGATGGAAAAAGGAGGGGGTGCAATCAAACTATACGATTGAATTAAAAAGTTGAAGCCTGTGGAATACATGGACCCCGGGTATCCTTAATGGGCCGCAAAGATCACCTAATAGGGGGTGGGCCGAGTCGGCCGCACCTTAGTACGCGTAGCCCACATCATGTCTTTCCTTGCACGGCAAGTTAGGCGCTTCTAGAGGCCTCTCCCTAATAAGGGAAGATGAGATTGTAACAATCAACAAGAATGACGTAGATAAGGAAACATAGAAATAGGAGCCTTATCTTGTAATCCTATCTCCATCACACGCAACATACAATCCCAGAAACAAGACAAGGGTGTTACCTCCACTGTGAAGGCCTAAACATATCTAATCCCTTGTCCCTTGGTACCATCGAGTCTTCAGATCCAGCGCAATACCCTATGGAACTCATTGCCAACGATAACCCTTGGTTTACCACACGTCAACAGTTGGCGCGCCAAGTAGGGGAGCGTCAAGATCAAACTCCGTCAAGCTCGATGGCCATAACCAACTAGATCGGCGCTGTCTTCACCGCCGGCCAGGTTTTTCATTTTGGAAGCTTGGACTTCATCACTAACAGTCTTGGCGAAGTATCCCTCGTAGATTTGCGCCAATTCCGATTTGGCGTAGATCCCCTCGATTGCGCCAACAAGATAGTCCTCGCTGGATCAGACCAGATCCAATGACCCCCAAGTCTTCCTTGGTCGTAAATGACCCTAACGTCGCTTCGCTCATGCTCCCGTTTGGGCTAAGGAACTCCGTCGACATGTACCAACGGGATAGATGTCAAAGGCTTGATTCTTTTTTCGGATACGAGAGGCATCAGACCGAAGGTGCGTCCCGAATGGTGGGCTTTATCGCTAGAGGCCCCTGCGAGCCCGACAACCAGCACGGGCCCACTCTCCATTTCTCCCACTCAGAATCCGAGTCGGAGAGCAGTACGGGAAGTTGTCGCATTTATCGCGGAGTTTACTTAATTGAAGAACAGAGAGCCGAGCCTCAGCACCATCGGAATGAAGGGGTAACGGATCTAGATCGTCCCCGCCGTGATGCCCGCACTGATTACTTTCATGCTTGGGCTTGGAACGTAAACGAAGACATACTGCAGACAAAGATGTGAGACCAAGCTGTTTTCCATACTCCTCACCAGAATATTGTCTCTTCACAAACACTACTTGACAATCTGGGTCCCATGATCCCGGCTGACAATCCCGCGGCGCCGATCGTGGCCCAGATCAAGGTCATGGTGACGACTGCCACAATTCAGCATAACAATCTGAATCCGAGGCCAAGAGCTCCTTCCGACGCTCAGACCAAAACTGTCACCAGTTGGGTGGACAGCTCGCGCCACGAGTCCCATCACCATGGAGGTGCCCGTGGCGGCCTCAGTCATGATCTCCGAGAATACCTTAACGCTAGGTGGCAAGACCGGGAAAACGATGACCAGCGGCGCCATGACGATGACCGTGGTCGATTCCGCATCCACCATGATGATCGGCATGGGTACCGCCAGGATGAATGCTGCGACCGTGATTACTGTCGGCCAAGAGTCCTGCCGCAGTCTCTCGTACACCATGACGATGGGTCCATTAATGGGATTCGAGCCTTCACTCCACGGCTTCGCCGAGTGGTTTGGCCCGAAGGATTCAATCCCAAAGGCATCATGTAATTCGATGAAGAACGAGATTCGTAGGCATGTCTCCAGGTGTACGCGCTGGCTGTCAAGGAGGACGGAGGAAATCGAACGGTGATGGCAAACTATTTGTCCGTCATGCTTACCCAACCCGCTCAAGTCTGGCTCACAAGGTTGCCCGAGAATTTCATTGACTCATGGAAGGATCTTTGCGAGCAATTTATTACCAATTTTCAAGGCACCTACGAGAGACGCAGAATTCCTTGGTACCTATATCAATTACATCAGAAGAAGAGTGAGACCTCCGAGAATTCATCTTGCGTTTCACCCAAGAGAAGAACACCATACAAGACGTGTTTGACACCGTTGTCATTGTAGCTTTTTAGAAAGGATCAGCGATCCCGATCTAACAAAAAAATGCCTCGGAAGCCGACGATTACAATCAGTGAGATGTTTGCCATGTCGGACAAGTACGCCACCGCTTCGGGCGCCTTGGCTGAACACCGGGACAAGCGCCCGAACCAGAAGAACAAAAAAGATCGGCTCGATTCTTCCAAACAGAAGAAGAGGAAGAGCGAAGAAGTGGCGGCAATGGCAGAGCGCGGTCGGCCTCGTCCTCTGAGCACGAAGGACTACAATAGGGTAATGGACGCGCCTTGCCCTTTCCACCCGAGAGGCAAGCATGCGACAAAGGACAATTTTAATATCAAGAAATTGGCATAAGAACACAATAAGCAGTCGGATCCTGATGCTGATGAGGGAAAGAAAAAGCGTGACCCTCACACGGATAATTATCAGGAAACGGAACGTGAACTCAATTATATATTTGGGGGATCGGCCGAGTACGAATCTAGGTGGAAGCAAAAACTTACCACCCAGAAAATCAACACAGTCATGCCAGATACCCCCCAGTACCTAAGGTGCTCTGAGGTCCCTATCACTTTCTACTGATCGGATCACCCTGACCATATACCGTATCCGAGGAGGTATCACCTGGTACTCGACCCAGTCATCCGCGGCATCAAACTTACGAAGGTATTGATCGATGGAGGCAACAGACTCATCCTCTTTTCGAAGGCATTTGAAGATATGAAGATCCCCCCTTCGAACTACAGCGGGGTTCAGCGCCGTTCCACGGGGTAATCCCTAGGACATCGGCCATACGCTTGGCAAGATCACCCTCCCCGTCACGTTCGGAACAAAAGAGAACTTTTGGATCGAACTCGTAAAATTTTGAAGTTGCGTATTTCGAGACGGCGTATCATGCCACTTGGGACGACCGGGGCTAGCCAAATTCATGGCGGTTCCACATTACATCTATCTAGTATTAAAGATGCCGAGCTCGAAAGGCATCATCACAATATGTGGTGATGTCAAGCAGTGCTGCATCTGTGACCAAGAAAGCTGTTAGCCCAAACCATGGAAACATCTGCTGACTTGGACAATATCCGAGTGGTGGTTGAAACTATGGAGGAAGAGGGCGATATCTTAGGCCGGAAGCATGCCAGAACATCCATCAAACCAGACGAAGGGACAAAGAAGATAGTCCTCGACTCATCCGACTCGACCAAGACGGCCCTGATCGTGACTGGGCTCGACCACAAATAGGAAGACGTTCTCGTTACCTTCCTACAAGCAAACATAGATATCTTTGCTTGTAAACCATCAGACATGTCAGGAGTCCCTAGGGAGGTGATTGAGAACTCTCTAAATGTAAATGAGAAAGTGAAGCCTTCCAAGCAACGGCTTCGGCGGTTCGTGCAGGATCGCCGTGATGCCATCGGGGAGGAGATCGTCAAATTCTGGCGACTGGTTTAGTAAAATAAGTCTATCACTTCGATTGGTTAGCGAACCCGGTCTTGATGCATAAGAAGAACAAAAGTTGGCGCATGTGCGTCGACTACACTGACCTCGATAAGATGTGCCCCAAGGATTCATTTGTATTACCTCGAATCGACCAAGTGGTGGACTTAACAATTGGTTGCGAGCTCCTAAGTTTCCTGGACACTTATTCGGGGTACCACCAGATCAACCTCAAAGTGAAAAACAGCATCAAGACCTCGTTCATCACGCCGTTTGGGGCCTTTTGCTATGTCACGATGCCATTTGAACTGAAAAACGCTAGAGCTACCTATCAACGTGACATAGAGCGGTGTTTTGACACTAGCTCGGACACAACGTGGAGGCCTATGTTGACGATGTTGTCTTCAAAAATGGGAAAAAGACAATCTCACTGTTGAATTAACAGAAACATTCTAGAGCCTCAGGGCTTACAGGATGAAGTTAAATCCTAAGAAGTTCAAGTCTTGCACAGCCATCAAGTCGCAAGTGCTTGATGATTTCGTCGCCGAGTGGATGGAGTCACATGTGCAAACATCTCTTAAAGAGCTGGAGTATTGGATAATGTACTTCAATGGTTCCCTCATGCTCAGTGGCGCGAAGGCTAAAATAATACTCATCTCTCCAAAAGTCGAACAACTCAAATACGCCCTCCAAATTCATTTTCCGTCCTCAAATAACGCCACATAGTACGAGTCTCCCATCCACGGTCTCTGTACCACCATCTCCCTTGGCGTCAGGAGATTGACGTGCGAGGAGACTCCCAGCTTGTCGTCAACCAAGTGCAGAAGGATCGGTCATGCGTTGAAGATAGCATGCTCGCATATTGCCAAGAAGTCCACAAGTTGGATGTAGCATCCCAATTGTCATAAACCCTAAAAAGCATGGCATCTATTTTTCATCTGCAAAATTTTTTGAAAATGTGCAAGGTTCACTCTAAAAACTAAATTGAATACTTCGGATTTCAAAATAATTATTGCAAAGGTCAAAATCATATTTTGGTAAGAATAAATAATTTGATTTTGAAATCTTAAAATAAGTATTGGCAAAAACTAAAAAGGATATTTGGTAATTAATATTTTAAATTTTGGTTTCATTAAAAAATTATTAGTCCTAATTTTGAAAACCTTACTTTGAATTTTAAAAGTAATTATTTGCAAAGAGACTACAAATATATTTTATAATTAATACTTTGATTTGGGTTTGATGAAAATATAAATAATTTCAATCTAAATTTGCAAATGTTTTATTATTTTGGCAAAATTTTATTTAATCAAATTATATTTGAAATTTATATCAATAATTTAAAACTTATTTTCCTATCTCTATGACAGTGGGCTCCTCCCCTTCCTTTTTTCCTTTTTCCCTTTCTTCCTTTTATTTCATTGTTTCCTTTATTTTTCCTTTCTGCCTTGTCTTCTTCCCCCGAAGCTCCTGCACCACACAATCCCGCCGTACCTCTCGCCGGTGTGGCGTTCGGGCCATATCATCGCCCACTTGCCACTGCCATCGCCACAGGCCCGACCGGTGTCGGCCTTCCCCTTGTGCCGCCGCCTATTAATACCAACGCCAGCTGTTGCTCTCTTCCTCCCCCTCTCTGTCCTGTCAACACCATGTCGTGGCCGTCGTCGAAGGTAAGCCGCCGCCTTCCCACTGGAGCTCACGGCCGACGTGTTCCCCATTCATCGGAGCCACCCACATGCCGCCGTGCCAACCGGAACCGTCCCGGCCCCAATCCGCGCCACCAACAGCTTACCCACACCACCCCGAAGCTCGCCGAGCATCTACACCGTCCCACCCGTTGCCGGTGAGCGTCTCCACCGTGTGCTGTTGTTTCTCCCCGCCCCAAGCCATCGCCGGCCGTCACTGGCGCTTCGTCGGTGCCGCCGATCCATTCCCTGAGACCCCCGAGCTACCCTCTCCATTTCCCCTCACCTTCCCCCACCAGAGCGCCGCTGCCATTGCCGGAATCACTACCGCCGAACCGTGCACCGCCGCCTCCCCTGCTTTGTGCCTCCAACCCGTGGCCCCCACCCGTCAGCAACACCCTCTCCCCTTCGGCACCGGGCCGAGCCAGGCCGCGCAACGCGCAGATGGCCTCGCTAGCCCAAGCCAGCAGCCCCGCGAGTGAACGCGAGGGTGAGTATATGTGCAAATACTCGCAAGCCAAATTGACATATGCAAATGAGGGCTTAGCAAAGGAGAGATTAGGGTTTCTTTTGTGGAAAGCCAAATTTATAAATTTTCCTATATCTTTGAAATTGTGGAAAAAGAGTTAAGAAGAGTTAAAAACAAATATCTTTCTTTTGAAACTCCGGCTTCCTGGTACTAAGCCAGGACTAGCACATGCTCCGGTACATGCTGACGCTAGCACTTATGGTTGCGCTTGTTTGGTTTGGCGGGATTGGCACACGCCCAAAGTCCTTAGACCAAGGTGACTACCTCCGACAATCCACATTCCACAAAACCACCCGACTATGCCACCTTTAGTCAACACACGCCACGTAGGTTTTAGTTGATTAGGTTTAAGTAACTCAGCATCTCCAATCATACCAAGTCACAAGAATAATTAAATGATGAACAACCTAACAACTAATAACCCACGAGCACTAGCATCTATGCACAAGGATAGGCTAGGAAATACTAAGGCAGCAATAAAGGCTAATTCACAGGGTCAATGACGCAGTGTGAATATTAGGTTTCTACCCTTCCAATCATTTTATGCATGAGAAAAATAAAAACAATAAACAGGTGAGTTTTGTAAATTGGGAGAGCAAGATGCAACTATCTTGCCTTGGTAGTACTCCGGGACTTGGAATCCTCCTCCGATCGGCTCCTGCAATCCTCCCGAACAACGCGGACATCGACATCTATACGTATATGCATATATGCAAGAAACAGTAAAACAATCAACAGAACATATAGCTCAATAAAATATATAAAATTCTAGGCTATTTATGGAAAATAATGGCTCTGGAATCACCTAATTTGGAGTTCGGATGCTCCCGGAACAATTCCTGGAAGTTTTAGGAAATCAGAAAAGGGCTGAAATAATAAAACCGGTTAAAACCAGAAAACCGACCGAACCGACGGAACTAGCGCGGTCCAGCGCATGCGGCAGCGCGGGGCGGGACACGCGGCGGCTGCGGGCGGGAGATGGCGCAGGGGCGACGCGTGGCGGCGTCTGGTTGGGCGACGGCGGCAGCCAACGTGGCGGCGACGCGCGGCGGCGGAGGCAGCACGCAGGCGCACGCGCGCGGGCGGGCGCGAGGCTGGCGGCGGGGCGGGACAGGTGTCGGCGCTGGGTGGCTGGGCGCGGCGGATCCGGGGCGGCGCGCGGACGGCGAGGCGGCCGGCGGTGAGGTCGGCGCGGCGGCGACGGCGGCGGCGCGAGCTAACTCCGGCGAGCTCGTTTGGGCGTGTTTCTCCACTGATTTGGATGATCCGGGTATCCATCTGAACCGCCTCGACGAGATCTACAACATGGCACCATCTAATCTTGAGTTTGGTCAAGGAACAGAGAGGGATCTGTAGAAAAGGGGTTTCGGTGGGAGGGATTTTGACGGCTAGGGTTTGGGGCTTGAGGGATTTCGTGATGAGGACTTGGGACAGGGGTCTTGGGGGTTTATATAGTGCCAAGGACGACCTAAACTGGGCCTTGGGCTAAGAGGTGTTGGATTAGGACTCGAATTCTAATCCGGGTAGAATTCAGATAGGCTTTGGGCTTGTTTAGCAAGAAAACGGAGTTTCCTTTGGAGGATTGGGCTGAAATTTGGAGGGTAATTCGGATTAGGCTTCAAAAAGGTCCCCTCCAAATTTGAGCACGAGATTCCCTCGTTTGCTCATTATTTGATGGATTTGGCGAGCTCTCGGCAGAACGGCTAAACTTCAAGACATCTCGAGCTAGCTTTGGAATTTGAACATGAAATTTGGAGGGTTGCTTGGTAATGACTTCTAATAAGTGTTGGAATTTTTCCAGAATTTTCCTAAAAGGTCTTCTAGGGTTTTGGCTTAAACCTTAGTTTAAAGTAATTAAAACAGGGTTTCGTATATAACAATCCCCTTTTAATTTACTTTTGGGTTTTCGAAAATACAAGTGACATACGACAAAATAGAGGATGTCACAGTCTACACCATCAGAAATCCGATGAGGGTCGGAACATCTGATGGCGAAACCAGTCTGTCAGTTTTCCACGCCATCCAGTGAGTAGTCCATCGGAACATCCGATGCGGGTCGGAACATCCGATGGGGTCTGAACATCCGATGCGGGATTAACTGCAGCAATGGCTAGTTTTCGGGATTCCCTATTTAAAGCCTTCTCTAATACCTGCCAAAAGGTTACTGATCCTCTGATTTGAAACATCCTATTGATTTGAACCTAATACATCCTGTTCATCATCTCTCAAAAGCATTAGCCTTTGTCTCTCTCTTGTTCACCTTGTGAGATCTAGATCTAGAGAGATGAAGGCACCTAAGTGCTCCACGAATTAGAGTCCAATTCTTGAGCACTTAGCGATTCCTATTTTCTTCATCGCATTTGTTACTCTTGGAGGCTTGAAGGGCTCCTAGACAGCTAGGTGTCGCCGGTGAGCCGCCGATCTTCGTGTGGTTTGCCTCCGGAGTTTGTGAAGGTGCGAATCTACCTCCGAAAGGAAAAGGATTCAACTAGTGATCGCCGGTGAGTGCTGTGTGCTTCGCCGGGAGGGGATTAGGGTCTTCGTGATTCGGGCTTTGTGTCTTCCCTAACGGTGAGTAGGATCTCCCTTCAAAGATCCGAACATCAGTAAACAAAAATCGTGTGTTTTCGTCTTGGCCTTGTCGCTTTTACTTTTGGTGTTAGCCTGTTCTGAATATTCTTGAATAGATCTAACCTTGGTTTTGCAAGAAATCAGTTTTTACTGTAGGTTTTCGATAAATCCAGAATACCCAGGATCAGAACATCCAACGCCGTCGGAACATCCGACCTATATCAGAACATTCGACGGAGGGCTCTCTGGACCAGATCGGAACATCCGACGCGTTGGCCACTGTTTGAGTTGTTTTAATTCCGCAATTTTGTTTTATTCGCCTATTCACCCCCCTCTAGGCGGCATAGCGATCCTTTCAGGGAAGATGAGATTGTAACAATCGGCAAGAATGGCGTAGATAAGGAAAGATAGAAATAGGAGCCTTATCTTGTAATCCTATCTCCCTCACTATATAAAGGGGGTAGGGGACCCCGGTTCATGATCCATACGCACACACGCAACATACAATCCCAAAAACAGGATTAGGGTGTTACCTCCACCGTGAGGGCCTAAACATGTCTAATCCCTTGTCCCGTGGTACCATCGAGTCTTCAGATCCAGCGCAATACCCCATTGAAATCATTATCGACAATAACCCTCGGTTTACCACACGTCAACAGTTGGTGTGCTAGGTAGTGGAGCACCAAGAGCAAACGCCGTCAAGCTCGATGACCATAACCAACTATATCGGCGCTGTCTTCACCACCGGCGAGGATTTTCGTTTTGGAAGATTGGACTTCATCACGAATACTCTTGGCGAAGTTTCCCTCGTAGATCTACGCCAGATCCGATCTGGCGTAGATACCCTCGATTGCGCCGACAAGATTGTCCTCGCTGGATCGAACCAGATCCAAACTAGCGACAACATGAACAACGATCCCCCAAGTCTTCCTTGGGCGTAAACAACCCTAACGTTGGTTCGCTCATGCTCCTGTTCGGGCTAAGGAACTCAGCTGACATGTACCAACGGGATACATGTCAGAGGCTTGATTATTTTTTCGGATAAGAGAAGCATCAGACCGAAGGTGCGTATCGAATGGTGGGCATTACTACTAGAGGCCCCGTGCGAACCCGACAGCCAGCACGGGTCCACTCTCCGTTTCTCCCACTCGGAATCCAAGTAGGAGAGTACCACGGGATGTTGTCCCATTTATCGCGGAGTTTACGTAATTGATGAACAGAGAGCCGAGTCTCAGCATCATCGGAACAAAGGGGTAGCGGATCTAGATCGCTCTCGCCGTGACGACCGCGTTGATTCCTTTCTGGCTTGGGCTTGGAACGTAAACAAAGACATACTACAGTCAAAGATGGGAGACCAAGCTGTTTTCCATACTCCTCACCAGAAAATTGTCACTTCACAAACACTACTTGACAATCTGGGTCCAATGATCCCGGCTGACAATCCCGCGGCGCCGATGGTGGCCCAGATCAAGGCCATGGTGACGGCTATCGCAATTCAGCATAACAATCCAGATCAGAGGCCAAGAGCTCCTTCTGGCGCTCGGACCAAAATTGTGACTAGTCGGGTGGACCACTCTTGCCGCAAGTCCCATCACCATGGAGATGCCCCTGGCGGCGTTAGTCGTGATCTCCGAGAAGACCTTAACGCTAGGCGGCAAGACCAGGTAGAAGATGAGCAGTGGCGCCGTGACGACGACCGCGATCAATTCCACGTCCACCATTATGATCGGCACGGGTACCGCCAGGATGAATGTTACGACCGTGATTACTTCCTGCAAAGAGTTCTGCGGCAGTATCCCGTACACCATGACGGTGGGTCCATTGATAAGATTCGAGCCTTCACTCCACGGCTTTGCCAAGTGGTTTGGCCCGAAGGATTCAAACCCAAAGGCATCATGAAATTCGATGGAGAACGAGATTCGGGGGCATGGCTCCAGGTGTACGCGCTTGCTGTCCAGGCGGCTAGAGGATATCGAACGGTGATGGCAAACTATTTGCCCGTCATGCTTACCCCACCTGCTCAAGCCTGGCTCACAGGGTTGCTCGAGAATTCCATTGACTTATGGAAGGATCTTTGCCAGCAATTTATTGCCAATTATCAAGGCACCTACGAGAGACATAGAATTCCTTGGTACCTATATCAATTACATCAGAAAAAGAGTGAGACCGTCCGAGAATTCATCCTAGGCTTCACCCAATAGAAGAACACCATACGAGATGTGTTTGATGCAGTGGTCATTGTGGCTTTTTAGAAAGGGATCAGTGATCCCGACCTGATAAAAAAGATGTCCCGGAAGCCAACGATTATAGTTAGGGAGATGTTTGCCATGTTGGACAAGTAGACCACTGCTTTGGACTCCTTGGTAGAACGACGGGATAAGCGACCAAACCAAAAGAACAAAAAAGATCAGCTCGATTCTTCCAAGCAGAAGAAGAGGAAGAGCGAAGAAGTGGTAGCAACAGCACGACGCGGTCAGTCTCAGCCTCTGAGCACGGAGGACCACAATAGGGTAATGGATGCGCCTTGCCCTTTCTAATCGAGAGGCATGTATGCGGCAAAGAAAAATTTTAATCTAAAGAAATTCGCATAAGAACACAATAAGCAATCAGATCCTGACGCTGATGAGAGAAAGAAAAAGCATGACCCTCACGTGGATAATTATCAGGAAATGGAACGTGGACTCAATTATATATTTGGGGGATCGGCCGCGTATGAATCCAAGCGGAAACAAAAACTTACCACCCGGAAAGTGAACGCACTCGTGCCGGTTACCCCCTAGTACCCAAGGTAATCCGAGGTCCCTATCACTTTCTACCGATCGAATCACCCTGACCATATACCGTATCAGAGGAGGTATCACCTGGTACTCGAGCCAGTCGTCCGTGGCATCAAACATACGAAGGTGTTGATCGATGGAGGCAGCAGACTCAACATACTCTTTTCAAAGGCATTTGACGATATGAAGATTTCCCGCTCTGAACTACAGAGGGGTTCATCGCCGTTCCACGGGGTAATCCCCATGACATCGGCCATACCGCTCGGCAAGATCACCCTGCCCGTCATGTTGGTACAAAAGAGAACTTTCTGACTGAACTCGTAAATTTTGAAGTTGCAGATTTCGAGACGGCGTATCACGCCATCTTGGGACGACCGAGACTAGCCAAATTCATGGTGGTTCCACATTACACCTATCTGGTATTAAAGATGCCAGGCCCGAAAGGCATCATCACAATATGCGGTGATGTCAAGCAGTCCTTCATATGTGACCATGAAAGCTGTGAGTTAGCCCAAACCATGGAAACATCAGCTGACTTGGATAATACCGGAGCGGTGGTTGCAACTTTGAAGGAAGAGGGTGATATCCCAGGCAGGATGCATGCCAAAACATCCATCAAACCGGACAAAGGGACAAAGAAGATAGTCCTCGACCCGTCCGACTCGGCCAAGACGGCCCTGTTCGGGACTGGGCTCGACCCTAAATAGGAAGACGTGCTCGTCACCTTCCTACAAGCAAACAAAGATATCTTTGCATGTAAACCATCAGACATGCCAGGAGTCCTTAGGGAGGTGATTCAGCACTCTCTAAATGTAAATGAGAAAGTCAAGCCTTTCAAGCAATGGCTTCGGCGGTTCGCGCAGGATTGCCTTGATGCCATCGGGGAGGAGATCATCAAACTTCTGGCGACTGGTTTAATAAAAGAAGTCTATCACTCCGATTGGTTAGCAAACCTGGTCTTGATACACAAAGAAGAACAAAAGTTGGTGCATGTGCATCGACTAAACTGACCTCAATAAGACGTGCCCCAAGGATTCATTCGGATTGGCTCGAATCGACCAAGTGGTGGACTCAACCATTGGTTGCGAGCTCCTAAGTTTCATGGACAATTATTCAGGGTTCCACCAGATCAATCTCAAAGAAAAAGACTGCATCAAGACCTCGTTCATCATGCCATTTGGGGCCTTCTGCTATGTCATGATGCCGTTGGGGCTGAAAAACACTAGAACTACTTATCAACGTGACATACAACAGTGTTTTCACACGTAGCTCGGACACAACATGCTGGCCTGTGTTGACGATGTTGTCGTTAAAACTCGGCAAAAAGACAACCTCATCGTTGAATTAATAGAAACACATGGCTTACAGGATTAAGTGAAATATAGAGAACTATACCTTCGGGTCCCTTTGGGAAAGCTACTCGGTTTCATCGTGCCCCACCGTGGTATCGAGGCTAACCCAGAGAAGATCAATGCGATCATCAAGATGGAAGCCCGCACTTCTCAGTAAGACGTTCAGAAGCTCACGGGTTGTATGGTGGCACTCAGCCGGTTCATCTCTAAGCTGGGCAAGCGGGGGATGCCATTCTACAAACTCTTAAAGAAGCAGGACAAGTTCCAATGGATTCCGGAGGCACAACAAGCTTTCAAAGATCTCAAAAGGTTCCTCACTACCCCCCCCCACCGCCCCCCCCGCGTTTTGGTTTCACCCATGCCAGAAGAGCCCCTTCTACTTGACATAGCGGACATGACTCATATAGTCAGCGCCAACATCGTCATGGAGCAGGAGGAGAGTGGGCATTCTCAAAATGTACAGCGTCCAGTTTATTCCATCAGCGAAGCCCTCGGTGAGTCAAAGGTGCAGTACCCACATGTGGAAAAACTATTATACACTGTATTGATCGCATCTAGCAAACTTAAGCACTATTTGCAAGAACAAAAAGTTTCGGTGGTCACCACTTTTCCAATTGGAGACATACTCCACAATAGGGAGGCCACCAGGGTAATTTCCAAATGGGCAGTCCAACTTGGAGCCTTTGACATTCAGTTCAAGTCTTACACAGCCATCAAGTCACAAGTGCTTGCTGATTTCGTCGCTGAGTGGACGGAGTCACAGGTGCAAACATCTCTTAAAGAGCTGGAGTATTGGATAATGTACTTCGATGGTTCCCTTATGCTCAGCAGTGTCAAGGCTGAAATAGTACCCATCTCTCCAAAAGGCGAACAACTCAAATACGTCCTCCAAATTCATTTTCCGGCCTCAAATATCGCCGCCGAGTAGGAGTCTCTCATCCACGGTCTCCGTACCGCCATCTCACTTGGCGTCAGGAGATTGACAGTGCGAGGAGACTACCAACTTGTCGTTAACGAAGTGCAGATGGATTGGTCATGCGTTGAAATGCTCGCATATTGCCAAGAAGTCCAGAAGTTGGATGTAACATCCCAATTTTCATAAACTCTAAAAAGCATGGCATCTATATTTCATGTGCAATAAATTTTAAAATAAATTTTGAAAATGTGCATGGTTCATTCTAAAAACTAAATTCAATACTTTTGATTTCAAGTTCTTAATTTTGGGCATCTCACTTGGTGGAATAGGGAGTGTAGAATCCGTAGTACACGGTGTCAAGCAGACTATGAGCCTATTGGCGCAAGAGGGGGCCTTTGGCAACTGAGTACCAGTCCAGCGGTGGAATCCTTAGCGGAGATGTCTGAGCTAGGAATGAGTTGGTTAAATACCTTGTGGTGGTTTACTTTGTAAATTACCTCACGTGGGTAAAGCGGGCAACCTCTGCAGAGTGTAGAATTGTCTAGATAGTCATGCCCATGGTCAAGGGTGGGCGACGGAGTGCTGCCTCTATGGTAGTTATCTCATGTTTGTTTCCAAAATAGCGTTTTAAAAAGGAAACCTAAATAGGAATGTCGTGAGTCTTGTTTTGGGCCTTCGCAGCAGGGCATTGTGGAGTGACTTGGAAGCATGGCAGGGGCCATGGGTTGACAGGGCAGTTAGCCTTGAGATATTCAGATTAGCATGGCTGGTGCCATGAGCTTATGAGCTTGACATGGTAGGAGGCATAAGATTTTGTTTGACTCAGCAGTCAGCCTTGAGTCTTGTATCGACATGGCAGGTAGCCGGAGTTTTAAAAAGAAAGAGATTTGTTTTTTCTATTCTTAACTCTTTTCGACATTTTCAAAGATATAGGAAATTTTGTAATGTCTCCTTTCCACAAAATAAACACTAATCCCTCCTTTGTTAAGCCCCCATATGCATATGTCAATTTGGCATGTGAGTATTTGCACATATACTCACCCTCATGTTCATTCGCGGGGCTACTCATTCCAACGAGAAGGTCCAGAGTCTTAGAGTTATAACCTGGATGACGGTGAGCCTGAAGACGACAATTTCGCCCATGGTGTTCAGGACGAGGATTACTCCGACGCCTAGGATCGCTACTACAGCCTTGCCTATGGCGTGCTGGATTTTCCTTTTGGTTTTACTATGTATCCATGTTTCTGTAGTTGTATGGCCTATGTGTTAGACTTTTTTATTATGAGCCTTAATGGCCGCACTCTGATGTAATATTTTAGTTTTAATGAGAATGATTATGATCTAAGTTATGGAATCTGTGTGTACTAGCTACTGATCTAGGGACTAGTACAGTAAGGCACAGAAGGGACTTGACTCCTCCAGTGGGGTCCTGACATTAGAGGACAAATTCAATGGTCTAGAGTTCATCCATGTCCTTCGCCACGGAAATGAAGCCGCTGACGAACTTGCTAATATGGGATCCACTCGAGCGGTAGTGGCGACTGGCGTATTCATGGATATGCTCCATAAACCCTCCATCAAACAACAACAGGAGCCTCCCAAGGCAAACGATGATCAAGCTGAAGCAGAGGTGTTGGTCATCAATACAAGCTGGATGACTCTGTACTTCGATTATCTGTTACGGGACAAGCTCCCAGATGATCGCACGCAAGCTGAGCAGATTGCAAGACGCAGCTAAAATTATGCCATCATCGGAGACGAGACTGCAAAAGCGCCTCCGTTGTGCTAAGGCACTGTATATCAGAGCAAGAAGGAAGGGACCTTCTCAAAGAGATACACTTAGGAATCTACGGACATAACACAGCGTCCACTACGTTGGTCGGGAATGCCTATCGTCAAGACTTTTTCTGACCGACTGCACTCACTGACGCCGAAGACATTGTTCGAACCTTTGAAGGATGCTAGTTTTTTTACCGGCAAATACATATGCCGTCGTAGGAGCTGCAGACCATCCCAATCATTTGGCAGTTCGTAGTTTGGGGGCTCGACATAGTCGGACCTTTGAAAAAGACGCAAGGTGGTTTTACTCATCTATTTGTTGCTGTGGATAAATTCTCCAAATGGATTGAGGCCAAGCCTGTCGCCAAGATCACGTCCACAAAAGCAAAAGAATTCTTTCAAGTGATCGTTGTCCGGTTTGGCGTTCCTAATCCAATCATCACGGACAATGGTACTCAGTTCAAGAGCGGCGAATTACAGGATAGATGTGAAGAGCTTGGCATTAAGATTTGTTTGCTTTAGTGGCACACCCACGGAGTAATGGACGGGTCGAATGTGCCAATGGAATGGTTTTGCAAGTATTGAAGGCAAGAATCTTATATCGTCTCAAACCGTATGCTACGCAATGGGTTAATGAATTACCATTGGTGCTCTAGGGTCTCCGGACCACTGCGAGCAGGGCAACTAGGCAATCGCCTTTCTTCCTGGTGTACGGTTCTGAGGCGGTTCTACCCACCGAACTCAAATTTGCTTCTTCGCGGGTTCAGAACTACAAGGAGGAGGAATCGGATGCCAATCGACTCGAAGATCTTGACTGATTGTAAGAGGTCAGGGATATTGCAACGATCCGGTCAGCCAAGTAGCTTTAGTGCTTACATCACTATCACGATCGCAATGTTTGAGGCCCTGCTTTCTCCAAAAGGATTTGGTCCTACGAAAGAACATAAAAGCAAGCATAAGTTGTCCCCATGTTAAGAATGCCCTTACATCATCGATGAAGTGACATGCCCGGGGCTTACAGCCTCAAACGCTAGGACGACACGACTGTCGACAACTCGTGGAACATAGACCAGCTACGCCAGTTTTATGCTTAAATTTCAATTTTGTACTCAGTTTTCTCCTCAATTAATAATGATCCTTTTTTCAAATAGTGAACTATGTTACACCCTGACTTGCTACATAAATTCAAGAAGGCGGATGAGAAGACCACTCGAGGGCTAAGACCTCTCGCGGATGAAGATTACTTGAAGTGTGTTTCTGACATATCACAAATGGAGATTGAGTCAAAATAGAACAAGATGACACTTGGCTATAATCAGAATACACCTTCTGACAGGTCTCTGGTAGGCTGTTATGATACTAAAGCGTAAAAAGGATCAGATTGCTACTAAGATTGGAGCAACTAATGATGAGAACACAAGAAATTACAGCAGTGGACATACGGAATCAAAAGAAAAGACTTTTTTTTTTGGAAGGGCTTCTTTCATATTTATATATTTATGGCTCTTATGACAGGATTACAAAAGATCCCACAGTCGGCAATGACAATGGGATAGGGCCCATTGTCCGACTACGGAAAAGAAAAAAAAGAGAAGAAATAAAGGAAATACAGACCCTAACTATAGTAGCATGGGGATTAGTTTCTCCACGATGACATCGGCAACCTTCGCTAGGATAGGAGCCACCACTAGTAGGATGTCGACCTGGTCTTAGGCGCGGGACTCCGCCAACGCAAAGTGGAATTGCTGCCAGAGCTCCTCCATCTCTACTTCAATGGCAGCGGCGGGGACGGCTTCTTCGACGGCGACGGAAGCAGCGGTGACCTCAGCCTCTTCATCGTGGTCGTCTCCGTTCATAGAATCCGAGGCCAAGTACATGACCTCGTCTTCCTCCTTCTCATCTCCAAAGTTGAAGACGAGGAGGTGGGTCACCGGTGCCGGGGGAGGCGATGGAGGTGCGCCGACTGCTGAGGAGGAAGCGCGTGAAGGAGGCGCCATTGCGGAGAGGAAGGAAAAGGTCTTTGCTAGAAAGACGAAAAGCTGAGAGTTTGTATGAAAAGGTTCGGTAAAAGCCTTGGGATTGATAGACTCAGGAAGGTGAACCGTCACCATGATATATCGTTTCAATTTTTCTCGTTGGAATGGTTCAAGATCTTGTTGGATCCGACATTGATTAGATATATTGAAGATAGGCATGATCAACCGAAGAGGCACAAGACAGGTTAAGGTACAAAGAAAGAGGCAAAACCCTTCGCATTGTGCGGGAAGACGCCTAGGCTTCTAAAAGTTGTACCTCACGACAGATGAGTACTGCTACCACTCGACGCAACAAACCACGGTGCAAACTATGCCTCATCGAAGGCCGAAAGCTGGTCATCATATCAGATTTGATCAGAATACTTGCCCTGGTTAGCCTGAAACCAACTCTTGAGATTGGGATTAAGGATTCGACGGTCCGCTCTGACAAGAGCCGCCAGTTGTACACTGTGACAGGTGGGTGGAGATACCGCTCGGCAAAATTATGGTCTGAGACATGGGACGCTTAACCAAGCCGCTAGCTGTACCTCACGACAGATGAGTATAGGTGCCACTCACATTGACATGACTTGGTGTAAGGTATGCCTCGTTCAAGGCCGATAGCTAGTCACTGTTCTCAATAGGACTGGGATATTGGCCCAAGCTTGCCTGAAACCAATTCTTAAATTGGGATCAAGGTTCTGAGGGTTCACTCTAATGTGAACCGCCAGTTGTATATCACGTCAGATGAGTACAGGTACCACTCGACGCACAATAATTTGAGATAGGATATTCCCCATGATGGGCTGACAGCTGGTCACCGTTTTGCATGGGGCTAGAGTACCTGCTGAATTAAAAATCATCAGGGCTTATGATAAGCTCTGCGGTTGAGCTGACTGCTGGTAATTACATGAGGTAAGACAAGATATCATGGGTTGCATATTACTAAAAGTTTTTGAGGGTATGCCCTGAGAAGGAGCGTCAGCTGTATACCGCAGCGGTTGGGTTTAGGTACTACTCAGCCAAACTCAAACTGGATGAAGGGACGCTTCATAACGAGCTGACAACCAGAATCCTGAGAATTGGATCGAGTATTGCTCGGAAAAAGCCAACACTGGAAATTCTGTTGAGTCCCTCACAGTCTCCTTGTATACAATGGAGCGCTCATTAGAAAGGAGGAACCAGTCGGAAAATGACATCAAGAGCTGGAAGCACTCGACATGAAGCATTACTCGGCTGGAGTGCGACCAGAAAGGACTACAACTCGACTGCATGGGGCTCAGGAGCTACTGTGTAATACATGGACCCCGAGTATCCTCAATGGGCAGTGAAAATCACCTAATATGGGATGGGCCGAGTTGGCTGCAACTTAGTACGCATAGCCCACATGGTGCCTTGCCTTGCATGACAAGGTGGGGCGCTTCTAGAAGCCTCTCCCTAATAAGGGAAGATGAGATTGTAACAATCGGCAAGAATGTCGTAGATAAGAAAAGATAGAAATAGAAGGCTTATCTTGTAACCCTACCTCCCTTACTATATTACTATATAAAGAAGGGTAGGGGACCCCGGTTCGTGATATATATGCACACACGCAAATACATACAATCGCATAACACAGAACTAGGGTGTTACCTCCACCGTGAGGGTCTGAACCTATCTAATCCCTTATCCCGTGGTACTATCGAGTATTTAGATCCAGCGCAATACCCCATTCAAATCATTGCCGACGGTAAACTCTGGTTTACAACACGTTGGCAATGCCTTTGTTTGATTCTCAATTTTGGGAAAAACGGCCGGTGTTACAGCCGGTGGCATTAACCCAGCACAGTTTGTGTTTTTCAAACAATACATCAGAAATATATAATAACCAGAGAAAAGTAAAAAAAAAAACAGCCTTACAGAATACTCCTATATAGCAGCGTGAATTATAAACACTACTTACAAGTCAACATTACACAAAAACAAGTCAAATATATTTTGTACATATGTACTTGTTTAACTAGAACCAGCACAGATAAAGTTGCTACTATCGGTCACCACTAGGGAAATATGACGAACGCAAGACTCGAACCTAAAACTTTTCTGTCACCATGGGACTCCCCACTCACCCTTCTAAGCAACCCACACTGCCACATGTATTACGTAGACTAGGATATACACTTCTTTTAAAGTATTCTGGACATGGCTTTGGTCCCGGTTCGCAAGCCTTAGCTTTAGTTCCGGTTCGTAAGAGCCAGTTGGCATGTACCTGTCTGTCAAATAGCTCTTCTTTCCTGTTTTGTGACACGAACTAAGACTAATGGGAGCGAAAAATCGTGCTTTTAATCTTTTAGTCCTGAAGCAGGACTGTTACCACTATCAGCCCTGGTTTGTGGCTAACCGGAACTAATAGGACGGTATGAAAGGTCGTTCCTCTAGTAGTGAGTTTTCAGTGAAAACATAGCAAAAGTTTTTAACCGGCATAAACGAAGTTATATTGGTGTTGTTGGTTCATCGGTGGACACATGGTAAAAACATTTATAAGATTTTATGACTCAGCATATAAGTATTGTGGGAAATTAGAACCGGCACAGAAGCCATGCTAGTCGAGGCGTGCAATGAATCTGCTGGTGTTCTTGGTCAGAAATGCCGACCAGCCGCGAAAAACGTTGGATTTCTTATGGATCTGTCCAAGTGATACAATGCTTGTGATAACCGTTAATACAATGATCACTGTCATGCAAGCTGGTCTTGTAGAAAAAGGACAAAAGGTAACAAAATGTCAAAGTACCATGTAGAAGGAACGAAATTGGCGCAGCTAGATTTTTCTTTGAAATGGCCATCGTGTGTTATCCCACTAGAGGAATCCGATGTAGCCGACGTATACGTCGGCTTGCCGACGTAAATACGGAGACGTAAATAACGGTATTTACGTCGGCGGCCGACATAAATAGCGGTTATTTACGTCGGCCCTACAGCTGACGTAAAAACTGGTCGTCAGGTAGAGGCGTTGCCTGGCATCGCGTATTTACATTGGCCCTAGCCAACGTAAATATATTTTCGCTATTTACATCGGACAGAGCCGACGTAAATACGGCCTCGGCACGGCACGGCGCTGCGCCACGTGATGCTCCATTATTTACGTCGGCCAGGATGGCCGACGTAAATACAGGGCCATCGGCACGGCACGGCTGCGCCACATGGCACTTCAGGTATTTACGTCGACCAGGCTGGCTGACGTAAATACTGGAGTAATACTGATGCCGCGCACACGTAGCTCCAGTATTTACGTCGGCCAGCAGCATAATTAAAATTGCCCTAATTTCCAATCCACATTCAACATTTCCAATCCACATTTCAACACAATCAAAATTGTCTTGATTTCCAATCCACATTCAACATTTCCATTCCACATCTCAACACGTTCCAATCCACACGGAACCCTAAACTGCAATGCAATATTAGAATTTCTAAGTTACACAACCATGAACAAACAAAAATTTTAAATTTGATACATACTGTAATCGGAGATTGTTGTGTAAATATACGTGGAGGCCGAAATGGAGGAAGGCTTAATGGCGTTTCAAACTGCTGTGTCATATATGCCTACAAATAATTTTAACAATTCTAAATTCGAAATAGTGAATTGCATGTATTAGGTTCAAGTATCAAGAAATGAGTAATAATTAGACTATTTTCATGAATTCTAAGCAATAATAAATAAATAATAACAAGTGACCCAAGTTAAACATAATTTTCCAGTTTGCATGAATATGGAGTAAAATTTATCATTTTTCATTCATTTCAAACAGAATTGAACAAGTTTTAATGATTTCCAGTTATTAGGTTAACAATGTATGAAGTAACAATAATTGGGCTATTTTATTAATATGAAGCGGTGATATATAGAATTCAAAACAAGGTATCAGGACGACCATAATTTTGTAATTTTCATGAATTTGAAGTATAAATGAGCAATGATTTCAAATGAACAAGATTACCTGTATAGCTGCTTGCTGTTCTGCCTGCCATGAAACGAAATATTCTTGTTGTTGCCTCAACTGCTCCTGTAGTTGGGCCTCGCGTGCAACTTGCTGGGCAGCTTGTTGCCTCAACTGCTCTTGTAGTAGTTCGGTCTCACGAGCGCTCGACCCACTACCTTACAAAAAAGCTAAGGATCTTGCTGAACTTAACACAGCGCTACGATCTAGGACGCCATTAAACATGCAGAATCTACCATGTTTCTTGCCACCACCACTACTATACACTACAGGAATACGTGTTTTTTCGTCGGCCCGAATAAACTTCGTCGACAATGAAATTATATCAGTAATTTGCTCGGCTTCTATAAACCGACAAAACTAGTGCAATAATTTCGTCGGTTTGCTAGGCCTGACAAAACTTTAATAACAATTTCATCGGCCTGACAAGCCGACGAAATTACATGTGGAAAAATCGACAGGCCATATTCCCAAAGGGTATTTCATCGTCATGGGCCGATGAAAATAATTTTAGAAAAACCTTTTTTACTTATTTTCGTCGGCCTAGGCCGATGAAATTAATTAAAATATTTTTATTACTATTTTCGTCGGCCAAGGCCGGTGAAAATATAATAAAAAATAATTTTTTTGTTAAATTCATCTGCTTAGGCCGATGAAAATATATTAAAAAATATTTGTTTCTTAAATTCGTCGGTTTTGGCCGATGAAAATAAGGTGGACCCTATACCTGGAAATATCCCCACCGCGCACCCCAGCCGCCTCAGCCCTACCGCCCCGACCCGTCCGCCGCCCCCCGCGCCGCTGCCCACGCCGCGCCCGCCCAGCCGCCGCGCAACCGCGCGCCCGCTGTCTGGAATCCGGTCATTGACTCGGGGTAATTTCTGTTTTTCAAACAATACATCAGAAATACTATATAACAACCATAGCAAAAAGAAAAAAAAAACTACCTTATCGAACAATACTATATAGCAGCTGTCAGGGTTTTGCTCACGTCTTCCCTGGCAACCTCTAATTTCACCACTTATCACAATAGCATTATGTGCATTGCACAGATCTTAAGGAAGAACATGCAACCAAACAGGGAAGGGGACGGCCTTGGACAAAACCATGTTTGAGATGAGGAATAAGAGTCCAGAGCTTTTTCCAATGCATGCGCTTAATTTTCCATGTGGCTGCCGAGCCTTTTCTAATGCCTGCGGTCTAATGCCTGCGGTCGGTGGTCAGCTAAGTTCAAACCCGACTACGTGGAGAGATTCAGTACACAACCCCTACGAGTTTGAATCCGGATCCGTGTATGATATCGCCATCCTTGTAGCTGGTGGAGAGGAGGCTGTCATGGCCAACCACCTACTCACTATACTAGAAGGCCCTGCCCAGACCAAGCTATTGAATTTACGTGAAGGTTCAATCTATAGCTAGGAACAACTTTGTGATGCCAGCTGTAGTAATTTCCAAAGTTACTGCACATGTCGGGGCAGGGAGGAAGATCTATATAAGCTGGTGCAAATGGTCGGTACTTTTTGTGCTAGTCCATAATTCCTCGCTTTATCGAAGGTGCGCAATACCATTCCAAACGTCTGGAACGACTTTTCCAGACGGAGTGATTCGTGTGTTCAAGCGGGGAGTGAGAGATCTGTGCACTAAGAATCTGGGGATCAACGTGTATTCAGACACATTTGAGCTTCTACAGATAGCAGACCGCGATGCTAACGCACTACCAGGGAAAAAGGCTTCCCAAGCGGTTGATAAGCCCCCTACAAGCAACTGATGCCTCGCGGAGCATCACAAGCGGTTCTCTAAACCGCTTGTAATAGAGTGTAAAAAGGGGCAAATAAATATTGGGGGAGGTGGGATTTTGGGTCTTTAGAAGCGGATCGTGCCCCCAACCGCTTCTAGAGGTCATTTTCTGGCTTGAGACTGTTTTGAGGCATTAAACCGCTTGTGGAAATTTGATCCTTTTTTTTGAACCGGTTGAGAAAGCTTATTCCCTAGCAGTGACGTCGCCAAGGCAATGAGCTAGAAAGCATATGCTCGACCTGTTCAAAACTCTGTTAGTTCTAATCTTAACGTGGTTTGTCTAGTTTGAGTAGGAATATGTTTATATAAAAGTAAAAGTAACCACTAAAGGAAACGTCAACAGTGTCGAGTGCCAAAACCGTCGACACAAGCACACAAGCCATCGGGACACGCTCCGTCGAGAGAACTCCGTCGAGAGAAGCACGCTTTCTCGACGGCTCTCGACGGCTATATAAAAAACCGTCGAGTATATTGCAAAAGACGCTGTTTGCGCATGACGGGCATTCTCGACGGCCACTTACGAACAGTCGAGAGACTAGGGGAGCGGGCCCCACAAAACCAGCTTGATCGGGTCACATACTGTCAACGGCTTGTATACGACCATCGAGATTATGCCCGTCCAGATGTTGTACAGTCTTGACGGCTTATACATAGCCGTCGAGAGTATGCCTGTGCAGTAAAAAAAATGTTTTAATTTTGGCAAAAAAGGAAAACTGCAGCACTAGCAGCTGCTGCTGCACCTGCATTTGTATCCCCAATTGTCGCAGACATGCGACTACAAGATCACAATTGCACACAAAAAACTAAAAGGCACGGCACACATCGATAAACAAACGAACGATCCGATCCAAAGGCACGCACGACATACATACAGAACATCGCAATTCATTGTCCACAAACATATGATAACCAAAAGATATGCATGGCTAGCTAGCTAGTCACCTAATGCTCGCTAGATGGAGGATCGTCTAAAGGGGTTAGGGACGGTTGGGTAAACAACGGCAGAGCGCCATCGAATAGGTTGTTGACGAAGTCGGCCTTCTGACTGTCTGATGTCTCCCCTCCCTCGTGCGCATGAGCTGCTGCTAGGGTGGCACAACACGAACTCTTGAATCAAACATAGACTTATTAGTTAATGCTATGTGTTGAAATAAAGTAATAATACATATTTTGAGGTCGAATGACTTACCGCGACAGTAACGTATGGGAATCCACCATGTGAGCGAGCTAGGCCCACGTAGTGACCTGCTGGGGAGGTGGGCCGCTGTAGAGAGCTGGCTGGTGCAGCAGGGGCCCGCATAGTAGCTCTGGTAGGGAGGTGGGGCCCCGAATCCACTACGATACCGTGGTGGACCCCGTAGAACCCCGGACCGCCACTAGTCCCGCTCAAGCCAGCCTAAAACAAATTTGACATGTGACGTGTTAATCAAATGGTAATATGTATATGAAAGAATATTTGAAGTTTAAGTACATACCCCAGCTAGTCGAGATAGCTCTCCAAATAGGCGAACCTGGCCTCAAACTCCGCTCGTTGTTGAGCCATGCATCTCCTCCTCTTGCCTCTTTCGCGCCTCCTCTGCCGTCCTTCAGCTCTCTTGCATCGCGTGCAGCATCTACCTGCTCTCTTCCCTCTCCTGCTCCCTCTCCCTCTGGAGTCTGGACTGGAAGGCGCGTCGGCTCTCGTCCTGTGTGTGGCCAGCTCGCACAGTGGGCATGTAATCCTCGGACCTGTAACAAATTATTGTTGTCAGTAGTTATGTAATTTTAACTGAGTTAACTTGTAAATATAACCAAAGCCTATCTCAGGTGGTCCCGGCCGATCGCTAACCTCTTGTAAGCCTTCCCACCCATAGTTTGGTGGATGAGCACGGGGTCAAGCGGCTCATCCTCCAGGTTCTTCTCTTACCCATGCTTCTCGGCGTAAGCCTCTTTGTAGCGTGCCTATGTGGAAGTGTACATTGGGCATGAATAGTTGAATAGTAAATTGCGTCAAAACGTGGTATCAACATTTTACGTACCTCTCGCTGCGCAGCAACGGGGTCCACGGGCCGCATGGAACCATCCTTATTTTGCGAGGAGTGGCCCCAACGGAACACTTGCAGCCAAGGAGGCAGCTGCCCGGTGGTGATGGTCTGCAGAACAAAGTAAAGAAAATATGGTTTTTAGTGAGAAAACAAAGCCGCAAATAGGTAATAAAGAAGATCACCATTTTCTTCCTAAGCTTGGTGAAGGACATCTTCCCAATGGTAGTCCTACTACCTTTAGCAGCACGGTTCTTCTTGGCTGTCTCAGACCTGTCACGGAACTTCTGGCTGGCCAAATGGTTGGCCAGGGCCTCCCAGGCATCCGGGACGTTGGAGGCCCAATCTGGCCGAACGGTGAACTGCGGAGCTGTGAGGTACTTCATCCGAGCAAAAGAGCTGCCGACCCTTTCACGCACCGTGCTCTCTCCTGGCAAAATTGAAATTTAGGATGCGTTAGAAATATACCAAAGAATAGAAATTTATTAAGTGATTACCTGTAGAAGTCCTCGATCTCTGAGACTTGTGCCCCAGACCTCAGATCCTGCACCTTCTGCTTGGCACTTATATCTATCACCGAGTAAAAGTCGGTCTCCTCCAACCCTGCACGAGGACGGTACCTAAGTTACAAACAAGTGTGATAGTAATGCCAATAAATACCCTTTCGACAAATGACAAAAAAAAGATGTGTTCAAACTCGCCCAAAACTCCCGCTTAATCTCCTCGGTGGCGGTGATGTCACCGTGCTCGGCGACCTTGTAATCATCCAAGGAGTAAGCCGGATGGGATGCCCACTCCTCTCCGACCATTCGAGGGTAGTATTGTCTGATCAGTATCCCAAGCGCGGGACCAGGCTAAATGTGGTCTTTTCTAGGATAAACACAGGACATGTTGCTACAAAGAATAGAAATAATGGAGTTAGTATGTTGTGTCTATAATAAGATAGTTCATGTGCTATTATAACCAACCTATCCCCGTCAATCTCGATCACAGTCCCCTCTTCTTGGCGCCTTGGGCATATTGTTGGGCCCCCTCTTCTTTTTCGATGCCTGAGTAGCCCCTGCTTGGCTAGAGCCCGGGGTGTTTGCCTCGCCGGCCACAGACTCCTTAGTGAGGGCCAGCTCCTCATCGGAGGAGTGTCCGCCCACATGGACAGAACCCGGTGTGCCCTCAGGGTCGTCGCCCTCCTCCTCCTCCTCAGAGGTTCTCTTCCTGAACTTTCGTCGTGCCATCATGTAGATAAAATAATGTTAGTGAGGAATAATAATTTTAGTAAGTAAATAAATTATTAAGTAAATAAAAAAATACATAATTAATAATCTCAAGTTAGAAGTATGTGTCATCGACATCGAGAGGATTGTTCATAGGTTCCTCGATGTCGCCCGTGTATGGCGATGCCCCACGAACCATTAACTGTCGTAAGCCGAGCGATATGGCGATGCAGAGCCTGTGTATGAGTGTCTCATACTCAGCGGCGTTGTTGCTAACGGGAAACAGGATATGTAGGACGTATGTTAGCTTGTTGCATGTTGGAGATATGAGCAAAATCCTAGTTCTCGCGCCGCTGAGCATGAGTGAACCGTCAAAGTACATTGTCCGGCACTCAAGATTGAGATTGGATTGCTAATTGAGGCTTGAACTTTATTTCAAAGGCTCCAAGCTCGAAGGCCTACTTCGCGATTCTCCCGGTGGCTGCCCGATTGTGTAGTATGTCCTCGATTCGAAAGGAAGTGACCACTGAAATCTCATGATCTTGAAATTAATGATTGAGCTTTCGTGACGTGATGAGCACGGTATACAAAAGCTTCTGGACATGCGGATATCGTATATTAGAGTTGTCGAATACTTCGCAGACGCAGTAGATGGGTGTTGGACCTTCTGAGAAAAATTTTCATCTTCCCGTTCCACAACCAACGCGCTACTGACTACGTGAGAAGGGGTTCTTGGGGCATTGGCGGCACCAATACCGATGCAGTGGTAAGAAACCTTTTTAATTCTTTGAAATCCTCTTGTGCTTTTGTTGTCCACTGGAAATTATGTTGACTCCGAACAAGCTTGAAAAAGGGCATGTCGCGTTCCTCGAGTCGAGAGAAAACCGACTGAGTGCCACGATGCATCCAGTGAGTTTCTGTACGTCTTTTTGAGTGGCCGGGGGCTTCATCTTCATGATTGTTCCGATTTTCTCCGAGTTGGCCTCAATGTCACGATGTGATATAATGAAACCGAGCAATTCCCTGATAAGACCCCGAAAACGCAGTTCTCAAGATTTAGCTTCATCCGATATGCCCTTTGGCTCTCGAACATCTCAGCCAGATCCGCAATGAGGATGACCTTGGCACGAGTATTTACGAAGACATCATCAACATATGCCTCCACGTTGCGGCCGAGTTGAGTGTGAAAATACCGCTGTATGGTGCGTTCATAGGTGGCACCAGCATTTTTCAACGCGAATGACATTGTGATATAGCAAAACACCCCGAAAGGTGTGATGAACGACATCTTGATGCAGTCCTCCTTCAGGAAAATCTGATGATAGCCCGAGTAGGCATCCAAAAAATTTAAGAGCTCACACCCAGCAGTGCAGTCCACCACTTTGTCGACGCGAGGGAGCCCAAAAGGATCCTTGGGACAGGTTTTTTTGAAGTCGGTGTAATCGACACACATGCACCATGTCTTGTTTTTTTTATGAACGAGGACCGGATTCGCCAACAACTAGGGGTGGTACACCTCCTTGATGAAACTTGCTGCTAACAATTTGGCGATCTCCTCCCTGATGGTTTCTTTCCGGTTCGGTGCCAATCTTCACAACCGTTACTTAATCGGCTTCGCCTTGTCATCAACGTGCAAAGAGTGCTCTATCGCTTCCCTCGAGACACCTGGCATATCCGAAGGTTTCCAAGCGAACATGTCCTGGTTTGCCCAGAGGAAAGTGTTGAGTGCGTATTCCTATTTGTCATCAAGCCCTGTCCCGGTCATAGCCGATTTGGTCGTGTCGGATGGGTCCAAGGTTATCTTTTTAGTTCACACGGCCGACTGGATAGAGATTTTGTCTTGTTTTTTGGCTGGTACTTCCCTTCCTCTTGGAGCGAGGAGACCACCTGCCGAATCTTCTCCATCTTGGCCGAAGCTTCCAAGGCCTACGATAGCTCACAGCTTTTGCTATCACATACCAAAGATTGTTTTATGTCACCGGGGATAGCGATTACGCCATTAGGACCCGACATCTTCAGTACGAGCTATGTGTAGTTGGGTACTGCCATGAATTTGGCAATACCAGGCCTTCCCAAAATAGCATGGTACGTTGTTTCGAAAGAGGCCACCTCGAAGCTTAGGCTTTCGGTTCGGTAATTTTCCTTCATCCCAAATGTGACAGGCAATGAGATCTGCCCGACTGGAACCGCGGACGTCCTGGGGATCACCCCATGGAAAGGGGATGATCCTTGCCTTAGCTCGGAACGTGGAATCTTCGTCTAGTCGAATGTTTTGACCAAAAGAACTTTTATCCCGCTCCTGCCATCAATCAGGACCCTTTTGAGTTTGTTTCCTAGAACGACCGGATCTAAAACCAGAGGATACCTCTTAGGGAAGAGTATCCGATCCTGGTGATCTGATCGATCGAAGGTGATTGGAACTTCTGATTAGCACAAATATTTCAGGGCCGCCGGTAAGATAGCGTTGATTTCCCGAGTGGTCAGCTTTTGCTTCCGCTTGAACTCATACGCATCTGATCCCCATCCGGCTTTTTGCTGATCTCATGCTCTGCATCTTGATAATCGCCATCCGACTTTTTTCCTTGGCCACCAACTGGTTAGAGTTGTCCGCAAACTTTTGCAGGATGAGGCAATCTTTTGCGGCGTGTTTCCCGCGAGGGTGGAAGGGACACACTGCTTCCATAACTTTGTTATAGACATTGTCATTGGGGGGTTTAGGCCGATTGTGCTCCACGTTCGCAACCATGTCGTCCCCTTTGAGCTTCTTGTCCTTCGGTTTGCCAGGTTCGTCATTGGGCTTCTTCTTGGATGCTCCATCATGCTCACCTCAGTGGTAAGGATGGCTTCTTCAGCATTGGCTTGCTTGCCCGCCATAGTGAACATTGCTTTGAGCGTTGTCGGGGGGTACCGGGTCATCTGCTTGATCAATTCTTCGGATTTACATCCCGCGAAAAAGGCATCAATGATGGTTTGCTCCGAGACGTCCCTAATGTCAATCTTCTTCTTCGTGAAGCGCTTTATAAATTCACGAAGAGTCTCACTCTTCCTGCGATGTAATTGTCCTATTTCCTACATCCCGACGGGTCTTTCATAGTTCCCTTGAAATTTGGGGATGAATTGCTCCTAGAGATCGTCGCAAGATTCAATGGAATTCTCCGGAAGCCCCGTTAGCCATGTTTGGGTGGTTGGGGTCAGAGTGACCAGTAAGTAATTTGCAATGATGTTTGATCTCCTCCCGCCGCACTGACTGCCAGGGCATAAACCTATAGCCAATTCTTTGGATCCGTCTCACCATCAAACTTGTCGATGCCTTTGAGGTTGAATCCGTCTGACCAGACCACTCGGCGGAGATCCCAGGTGAATGCACGAATTCCTTCCAAGGGCCATGGTTGATGACGTCATGGACATCTGTCGCGCCATCCATGACAACCATGATAATCATGCGAGCTGGCGATGCTCTCAGCGTGGTCGTCGTGCGGATTGCGATGTCTGCGGGATGCTCGCTCTCTGTCAGCGCGCTCCCTCCTCCTTGCTTCTATGTCGTGGCGTTGGTCATGACCTGCCGATCGATGGGATCCTCTAGCAGTGGATGCACGCGCCTGTTGCGGCCAGACCGGCTATTTGGTACTACGGGTACAGTTGGAGCCGGGTGCGCGTCGTTTTGTTGGATCGGGGCCATCTCAACCATGGCCGTCGCCCAGGCTAAGGTTTGAATGAGCGGGCTGCCTTCTGGGAGTTATGGGACCATGGTTTCGAGGAGAGCTTTTCAGGCAACGATGTTGGCTTGTGGGGTCATGTAGAATTCATGATTCCATAGGTTTACCTGGCCACCATTGATGACACCCACGAACTGAGTCTGGGTTGGTTGGATTGCTCCAGTTTGTCTTTGGGATTCATTCTCAACTCGGTCACCTCTTGGCCCGAGTTCGAGGAAGATCTGCGCGAAGGTGGTAGCAGAGTTCCTGAGCCCAAAGAGAAATCCCAGTTGAGCTGTGGAGACTCCCTCAGAATGGATCTCGTCTGAGTCCGGGAAAGTGTTGATGCTGAGCTCGTCTCCACTCGTACCAGAAGTTGGTGCGGGGTGGAATTGCTGGCTCATCGGGTTGATGAAAGTGGCTGTAGAATTCACCAGTCCGAATGGAAATAATGGTGGTAAGGCGCTGGTACCTTCTCTAGATTGGGACTCTCCTGGATCAAAGAGACAAAGGTTGCCGATGCCGTCGACGACGAAATCCAGGGCTCCGAAGCGAAACGCTTGCCCTGGCATGAAGACGGCTCGTGGCAAGTTTGAAGATGCAATCAAACTTGGTGATGATTTTGGCGCTCCCCTGCCTGGTGCGCCAACTATCGACGGGTGTAACCTTGGGGCGGGGGTACTTGTCAGTAATAGAATTTATGCAGGTTGCGTAAGATCTTAAGCCAGATGGTAACACAAGACAGGGAGACTTTTTTAGACAGGTTCAGGCCCTCAAGGATGACGTAACACACTAATCCTGTGTTCTTGGGATTACAAGGATCTCGATTACAATGGGAGTCTCGAGATCATATGCTGTGGGTAAGCTTAGATGATAAATGATGATACGTGGCTCATTTTGGTGCTCGATAAAATAGCGAGCCGAGCTAGGCTCGACTCGTTTCTGACCGAGCCTAGGTTGGCTCGGCTCGGCTCGGCTCGAAGGTGTTTTCGGGCTCGAGCCGAGCCTGGGTCGGCTCGTTTTTTACCGACCTCGGCCAAGCCAGGCTCGGCTCGTTTCCACCCCTAGCTACCGGTGTGTGAAGATCTCGGACCCCAAAGGGGTAGTCACCATCAAGGGAACCCACAAGGTAGCCCTAAACTGTGATGTGCTCACTCTAACTATGGGGAGTGTTGAATGACATATTTTGCAATTAAAGAATAGAGGAAATAAAATACTCCCTCCAGTCATAAAAATAAGTCACTGTTGACTTTTCGACACACCTTTGACCATTCGTCTTGTTCAAAAAACTACGTAAGTTATTATTTATTTTGTTGTGATTTGTTTTATTATTAAAGGTACTTTAAGCATCCTTTATATTTACGCATGTTTGCACTAAATTTTCGAATAAGACGAATGGTCAAAGGCGTGTCCAAAAATCAACGACGACTTGTTTTTATAACCGGAGGTAGTAATATGTTATGCATTTTATGCTAATTTTAAATGCCCCGAAATTCCTTAGGAATATCCGGAAGACTCCAAAAATTTCCGAAATCTTTTGGAAGCACCCAAGAAATTTCCAGAAACGTTCCCCGCCTTTCTTTCTCACAAGAAAACCGGGAAGCTGCTAGAAAGCTTCAAGAAATTTTGAGAAACGTTCCCCGCCTTTCTTTCCCACAAGAAAAACGGGAAGCTGCTAGGAAGCTTCCTCTTCTCTCCTTTAGGAAGTCCTGGTGCCCTGCCAATTGGGGGCTTTCATATTTTATTCTGCCATATTCCCACCATCTCGTTCGCATGCCGCAGGCAACACCCACGCACACAGCCGCACACAAGAATCCTCGTATTCAAATTCGCGGGGGAAATCAACCAAGGAAAAAGGTGAGAAGGGGATCGAGGTGGTCCAGATTTTTCTAGCCCTCTTCTTCTTTTCTTCTTCGTCCCCGATCTCCTTTTCTTGGCTCTCTCCATCGTTGCTTCCGTCCTCACCATCAGGGTGGGTCACCACCGCCGCCACCTTTCTACCGGGGCGGGTTGTTGCTCCTGTCACCGCCTTTCTACCAGGGTGGATTGCCATCGCTGCTGTCCCTTCCTCCAGGCTACAGGGCGGGCCATCACCACCATCTCCATCCTCTCCATGAGGAAAGGTCTTGTCGTCGACGTCACCATCTTCACCAGGGCGGGTAGCCACTGCCCCTTCATCGGGTCAGACTGCCCCCTCGACGTCTCCGTCGTCGCCCCTTTCCACCAGAACGGGTTGCCGCCACTTCCACCACTTCTTTGGGGCTAACCGCCCTACTAGAGAAATGGTTTAATATAGCGACACAGTAGTATCTCAGTACTGATAGTGCACTATAGCAACAGTAACAATTTTAGACTTTTAGTATCATTTGAAAACAACAGTAAAGATACATTTTGCAGACGGCTGCAAACTAGCAGACACGCGGATTCATCAGTACCAGGTCGTAATATGAACCCATACAAATGGGGATCATCAGTTTCGGTTCGTATTACGAACCGGAATTAAAGTCTCATTCCAGCAACCTTTAAAAGGAATGCATATTCTATGCTAATCAATACGTGTGGTTAATGGCTAAGTTGGCTAGAATGGTGAGTGGAGAGTGGAGAGTCATGTGGTGGCATGAGGTCCTAAGTTTGAGTTTTGAGTTCGCCATATTTTTTACATATTTTGATTTCTATAGTACCGGTAATTGGGGGGATCGAACTAAGGCCCTATTCTTTTGAGCTAATATGAACAGTTGGGCTCAAATGACTGAATTTCGAGAGTTTCTCGAGATAGTCTAGAGATTATGATCCAGTTTGTTTGACTTGCTTTTTACAGCGTTATGACGCACCTTCAAAACAGCGAAAAAACATAATAAAAAACTCAAAACATATGTCTTTCCAAAACGTAGATAAGTCGTTAAGCTGTTAAGTCGTTAAGTCGTTTAGCTGAAAAGAACATGGCCTAAATGTCATTTAGGGGGTAGTGCGCCACCCGCCGACGACCTCCTCTTTGACCCGATTGAGATTGCGCTGCCGCTTCTGCTCGCGGTCAGCATGTCGCATGCTAGGCCAACCCCTCGACAACTCCACCATGCCCACGTTCACACCGCGCCACAGCAGCACCGCTGCCTTCGCTCGCGACCGGCATGATCTGCAGTAACTGCCCTCTGCAGTTGTCACTGCATATGGGCGCATGTGGGCGCATAGGTGCTGCGCCCCACGTGGGACGCACATATCAGTGATAGAACTACCCTCTACTGTATGGTTACCATGCCATAAGTCACCCCCTCCTCCCCCCTCGTCGTCTCCGCCATCGACCTGATTCCCGCACGTTGGGACTCCGACAACAGCCTGTCAGCCCCGCTCCCCATATGTCGCGGGACTGCGCTGCCGCCCTCTCATGCCCTTGACGTACGGCTGTGCGAAGCCAGTTGGTCCCCGGCCGTCTCTCGCCGACGCTCATGTCGGCATTCACCCTCTCTAGCCATGTCATTCAAGTTTAAGCTGTTAGTTGGTTGTGTTGTACTCACCCGGGCCATGTCTTGGTTGCTTCGTTCTATCCTGGACATGTCAAAACCATGCCCGTTCATAAGGATAACAACCTTGTAAATACGATGCTCGCTTCGGTTGCGTCCCGATTATACCTGGTCGTGGGTGCTGCACATGTCTGGCATCACTGGAATCATTTGCACATAAAATAATAAATCGTCCTTAGCGGAACCACGTTTCACTGGAGAGAATCATCCTAGAAGATCAAACGGTTCGTTAACAGCTCCATGGGTATTAGCCGACCGTCACCAAATCAAATGACATTTTTGCTAAGGAAAATCAAGCCCCTGAGACCCACGGTGTCATGGAGATCCCAATTCCATGCCGGCCAACTCTCCCTATGACGAACATCCCGTTATGGAGAACGCTGACGACATTAACACTGGTGACCAAGACCCGTCAACATCCACATCCAGCAATGGACGCACGAGGATGCACCCGACGATGCTATAACGAGCCGCCATGTTCAATCCAAGACAAGTGATAACTGTGCACCTTGCTCAACTACATCCATATGGCGCCCAACAACACAAGCTCAAATACTAAGTGGCTGCGCTAGGCATTACATTGGCCCTACTACCCCATGTATTATATCATTGCCAAATTTATTAGCCCACCACCAGCCACACGGTGGACCTTGAAGCAAAAGAGAAGAAAAAGATAGCTCAACGGCTTAATTGGAGGTGTTCTGCACATCCATGCATGAATGTAATTAAATGGATGACCATTCAACGCCCTAGGACCTAGAATCACCGGAATCGTCAACCCTGATGTCTAGTGAACCTTGCTATGGAGTGGAATATCAACACGGAGTTGTATTGATTGTAACAATGAAATATCAGCTACTTGTTCCTATTCTTTTATGTATTTTATATACACCGGCACGCCCGCAAACTTTTATCTTGTGCGGAATCTGTGCGCATAACAAATTTGGCACGCTCGGTGGGTTTTGGGTCTCCTTCCATCTCCGTCGCTGGGCTAGAAGTCTATTTCACCTTTTCCTTAGGCTCGAAGCACCTTCGCATCATGCTTCTTCTTCGTCTCTCAGGCTTAAAGGGACATGGTCCTAACCAAATGATTGCCCCTTTTGTAGGAGCACTAACTTCCACCATGACAACGAACATGATCGTTTTCAGAGCCTTTGAGCTATCCATCACCATCAAGGATAACTGTAGGGTCTTTGTCCTAGACTCAAAGGTCGCATACAAGTCTAATGTGCAACGTAGACAAATTTCTACTATCATTGCTAAGGAGCATCTCGTCTTGATGGAGGAGGGGAGGATCTTCACCAAGAACCCCGACGAATGCTCCAAGGCGCACCCAATCGCCCCTCTCCAAGCTACACCCGATAGGTTGCACCTTCTAAAGGCAAGCTCCCGCTCACTAAAGATAGCACATCCGGCGCAACTACATGAGGAAGTTGGCCATGCTCCACCACCTCCACCACCACATCGGCTCCCTCTTCGCTAGGCCTGTAAAAGATAAATGGTACATAGGGGAGGTCGACCTTGCTGAGCGGACACAAGTCCGTGAGGCAATGTTGAAGGATTTTTGAGTGTGCTATGATTTTTGAGTGCGCTGTCCACCACTTCGTGTGGCCCAGAAAAATTGCTATGCTCGCCCCATTAACTTGTCTACTTGCCGATATATAGGTGAGACGGGTAAGCACTTTATTGAAACTGACAATGCTTCGTAGTTTTATCTCTTGAAACACCAACTGCTGACGATCAAGAGCTTCGAAGGGAGCTAGTAAGGCTTCAAGATTGTGTTGCCCAATTTGGGAGACACGTCCGCCAACTTGAGGTTGCATCCACCCGTTGACACCCGAAAATGACTTATTAGGTTGATATTTGTGGATACAATGAATGAAGGATAAAAGTCGAAGATAGTTTTCCAAGATTGGAAAGTTGATGAGACTAAGAGCCGATATGGGCAAAAGATGACGGTTCATGACGAATAAATGTTTAAGTTGATCTGATATTTCTAGGATGAAGACTCTACTTGGTATTGGTGATACGTTGATCAAATTCTTACTGATATCGGCTTTATATATATTATGTTTCCTTATATGTTTGTTTTTTCAATTATCTTTTGGTTTCCCTAGATATTTGTGAACCAATTTCATATCGGTCTGTGATTTTAGTAGTAAAAATGCTCTTTCAGGGTAAAGGACATCAATACACACAATACAATTGTTTTCTCGCTTTTACTTAGTTTCTCATAGCTTTCTTGAATCGCTCGGTTTCACTGAAAAGATTCAACCTACGAAGGATAGTTCAGTTTCATAAAGTTTGAATAAGACATGTGTTGTTGCCAAGCACATAGACATAAAGTTTCATGTTGTGAAAGAGAATCCAGGATCGAGTCAATTTGGTGTTGTCCAAGCGATAAGTTCTCGTCCAACGTCTGTTTGCGTGGTATTCATTAGTTTTTTGTGTTAACACACTTTTTGGCATGCCCGGTGGGACATAAATCAACATGTCTACCTCCGCCACAGCATCGATTGCTACTGAAAAGTAGGAGCAGAGACACTATATATGGATGTAATTGCATCATGATTTTCTCGAAAACTAGGGAAGGAATCGGGCGCTCTGATGTCCGATGCCTAAAGTATCAGCAACTGTGATACTCACATGCATCGATTTAAGATGCGTATGGTCAAGTTTTTTTTTTCAAAAGAAGCCCTCCCCCAATTCCATTTCAATAAAACAGAACCACAAAATCCATCGCAACTAACAGAAAACCATCCGGACTAAAACATTTAGACTAACAACCATCCCCAACCGAAATAAAACCTGAAAAGCTACTATAATCCGGACACTAACCAGCGAAAAACTAGAGTTTATACAGTACTCCAACCCACATACACATAAGCAACCACAAATTTCTAGAAACTGAACAACCATAAAACATCAATTCCACCACCAACTTCACATGCTAGACCTCCCTACCCGCAAATCAGATCTTCCGATTGGGGCTTCTAGAGTTCAGCAATAAGCCTCCATCCCTCTGGTCACCATCTACTTTCTGAAGCACCTTTTTAAATTGTTCTACTCCTGAGCAAAGTATTTTGTTGTCTCCCTCCGGATAAAACCCTGCCCATAAAGATACAAATGCACAACTCAAATGTAGGATTGTAAATGGGGAATAAACTGCACAACCTTGAAAACACCATTTGTTCCTATCCAACCAAATGGATCATAAAATAGATAAATGCAAACTCTTGAAAAAAATTTCCCATCAGACCAAACTTGAAAAAACCATTTAAAAGCACCTCCAAAACTTATAGGACGACTTCCTTAATTCAAACCCAACGCCACCACACTCCAAATCTCTCGGGAAATCGAGCAATAAAAAACAGATGATCAACATCTTCTAAGCTAGAGCAGAAAATACAAAAAGGGTTCCCGTCCCACCCCCTGTGAGTAAGCTGGTCCTTAGTCAAAACAACCTTGTGGAAAACTAACCAAGAAAAAACCTTGTTTTTCAGAAGCAGATTGGCATTCTAGATCAATTTAGGCCACATAAGTGAAACCCCTTCTAAGCCACAAATGAAATCATACAACTTTTCCTGGAGGGACCACTTTTCCAACTAAAAACATCAGTCCCCTCTGCAAATACACTCCTGAACCACTCCCCTCCAATCATTAAGCACATTTCAGTTAAGCCACCATCTAAAAGGGATCGTTCCAAACACCGAAATACTTTGAAACTCACAGATCCCAAACAAATCAGAAAATTTAGATTTAAGAGAAAAGGGCCCTAACCACCTATCATTCCAAAAGTCCACTAATTTACCATCTCCCACCTCTACTTCCCTATTACACAATAATATTTTTTCAAATAGCAAAATCCTGAATATTGCCTTTAATATGAGATAAAGGTTTACCTTTAATATATATATATATTCATCACAAAGGTCTTCCAAAGGCTCTCATACCCAGAATCAAGCTTCCACCACCATTTCAAAATTAAACTAATGTTCATCTCCCTTAATCTACAAATACCAAGGCCTCCTAACATCTTTGATTTACGAAGCTTATCCCAACACAATAAATGGTATCTTCTCCTACTACCATTACCCTGCTAGAAAAAATTTACTAATTTTGTCCAACTTATAGATCACCATCTTGGGTAACAGGAAAAGAGACATGAAATACACAGGTATACTCGAGAGATGCATTCAACAGAGTAATACGACTGCAAAAAGATAAGCAGTTACTCTTTGAGTTAGCAAGTTTTCTCTCCATCTTGGCCACTAAAAAATCCCAATCCTTCACCCTCAGCTTATGAAAACAAATAGGAACTTAGCGTATGCACGAGTTTGGTCCCGAGCTTCTATCATAGGAGAAATTCTTAAAGAGTGAACTGTGACTTTGAAGAAGGGGCGGCTAACCAAGATCCAATAACACCACTAGCATTCTCGTAATTGCTAAACCACTGCTAAATTGATTATCAACCGCGGCAGGCGTTTATCGCGTGTGCAGGAGCAACACAGTGACACGGCGGCGGGGCACACTACAGGAAAACAAAGTGTTTTCGTCGGCCGAAATTAATTTCGTCGGTCCAGAAAAACCGACGAAAACAAGGTTGTAATTTCGTCAGTCCAGAAAAACCGACGAAAACAACGTTGTAATTTCGTCGGTTTTCTAAAACCGATGAAAATAAGGCCGTAATTTCGTCAGTTGTATGAAACCGATGAAAATAAGGCCGTAATTTCGTCGGCTTCGGCCGACGAAATTAAAATGCCACTCCCTCGCGGGCCTTTAGACAATGACATGGCAGTAATTTTGTGGGTCCACATGGTAATTTCGTCGGTTCCGGCCCACAAAAATAAGGTCCACGTTTAACCCCACCCGGCCCGTCTACCTGGCGCCGCCGCCCTGCTCTCCCGCACCGCCGCCCTGCTCCACTGCTCTCCCGGCCCATTTTTTTGACCTAGCCGCCCTGCTCTCCCGCACCGCCGCCGCCCTGCTCCACTGCGCCGGCCGCCACCCTGCTTCCCCGCCTCATCTCGCCGGCGGTCGCCGAGGGCTCCGCTGCCCGCCGCTTCTGGACCGCCGCCTCCTTGCGAGAGGCCGCCTTCACCTCCTTCACGCCCTTCGTCCTCTCCCTCGCAGCCGGGGCCCTCCGCATCGACTTCTTCCGCCACTACATCGCGAGTAAGCAACTCCAGTCCTTCGCACGCGAGTAAGCAACTCCTTCCCCCTTTCCTCTTCCTCCCGATTCACTCCGATCTAACCCATCCCACCAGCTACGAGACTGTGCCGCCGCCGACGACGACAAGGCCGCCATCGCCACCCTAAGGAAGGTCGTGCTCCGCGAGCTCAACGTCCACGCTTCCGTCCTCCAGGTGGGCTTCCCGCCCTCCCTCCATTTTGCCATAGCACGGAATCAAAGGAGGCGGAATTGGAATTACTTCATGCCCACCAGATCTAGCCGCCCCACTGCATAATGGATCTAGCAACCTGCTAGCATTGATATTACCAGCATGACCATCATATAATAACTATCAATTAGCATACGGTACCCATATTGAAAGTAGACAAGTACAATTGCTAGCTAATTTGCTAATTCCACCGAGCTTCTCACATATTTTTTAACATTTTTGAGTCCTTTCGGATGGAGCTCCTAAGCTTTGCTTGACTCTTGTGGCTTGGGATTTAGGTGGCCGTGGGAGGCTGGAGCGGCGTCTCGGTGCTCCGCTTGGCTCGGAGGCTCTGCACCTACGACGAGAAAGGTAAGCGTTGATGATTTCAGAAGCAATATTACGTTATTTATTTTTTTATCACTGCATAATGCCTCGCTGGTATTTATGTGTGGAGTACTTATCGATGCTATCAAACATTCTTTCCTTTGATGCCCTTCTCGATTTGAATTGGGTGGAAAGACGCCTCCATTCTCAACTCACAATCAAACATGAGCAAGTATGTTAACTTATTTCAGCCTTCAGAATTCAGATCATGTCCATATTGCAGTTTTTTTGGATGGGTTTATTTGCTGCTCTACTTCTGATATAAACCACTTGTATGGTGCTTGTACTTTTGACACTGTCAATGAAAGGGTTCTGTAGCGAAGCAAATTGTTGAATAGGTAGCTTACCATACTTAATTGCAATTTTTTTATCTTTCGAGAAAGGTGGTTGATTTCCTTATAGGATTTACTTATAGCAAATTGTTGAATGTACCTTTCTACACTTTTTTGAATTTCTGTGTAATGTACACTTTTGTTTTGCGTTCATAGGAGATAAATGTTGCTATTTGTCTTACTATAGTTTAATTTTGTTGCACTTTTATTTTTTGGTTCACTTATCTGCTATTCTGATCATTAACGTCCCACTTTGCAGCTTTGTAAGCTTTCCAATTGCTGTTAAACAAGAAATGCTTCCCAGCTTGTGATGTTTGTAACTAGTTGATGGTTTTCTTTATGATGCATATTAATGATGAAACATCCTATTATGCAGTCCATAACATTTCACTTCATGTGATCTGCTCCTAAAATACCCATCATGTACTCTTATTGCTGATTGTATCATTTAGCTATTGAACATTAGATCTTTATTGGTTTTTTCTTAGTTAGTTCATTGTTCGGAAATATTTCCCCTATTAATTCTATCTATGTGCTCCTGTGTTGGATGGTCATGTGATGTTGGTTACAAGTTTGTGATAATATGAATATCTATGAATTTTTTGTGAATTTTTGTGAATTTTGTGGATGGACTTATGTATTAATTATATGTATGTATATACTCTTATGCAACTTGTGGTGGATGGTCATGTGATGTTGTGTACAAGTTTGCGATGATATGAATATCTGTGATTTTCTGTGATTTTTCTGGATTTTCTATGATTTTTAAATGAATTTATATAGAACCCTGTATTTTTTTTGTAAAAAAATTGTTATTTCGTCGGCCTAAGCCGACGAAATTAATAGCCACGTCATCCAGAGCAAACCGAGCACTGTTATTTTTTGCTGATGTGGCATATAATTTCGTCGGCCAGAACCGACGAAATTATCTGCCACGTCAGCGTATCCCGCCGGCTCCCCGCATTTTTTTTGCTGACGTGGTGGCTAATTTGGTCGGCCGAGACCGACGAAATTAAGCGCCACGTCAGCTTTTCGTCGCCCGCGCTGTGCATCGGTTTTGTAATTTCGTCGGCCTGGGAAACCAACGAAAATACTATAATTTCGTTGGCAACCGACGAAAAGGCATTTAATTTCGTCTATTATATTTCGTCGGCAAACCGACGAAAATACGTTAATTTCGTCGATTTTTACCTAATTTCGTCGGTTTTTGGCCGACGAAATTACTGCGGTTTCCTGTACTGGCAGCGGGCTCCTGGATTGCGTCGTGCGTGTCCGGGAACAGCCGCTCATCACGTTGCTGCCATGGCTACGTCTACTAGACTGGTGTCGTAGCAATTCGCAAAAAAAATTCCAATCTACTATTTTCAAAACTCCATAGAGTTTCCAATTGTAACATCCCAATTTTGGGTTTAATTCAAAATTTTCATGAATTTCAAAAAATTCGTTTGAATTTGAACTCGACCTGACATGTGGGCCATGCCCTCTCTCTTTCTCTCTCTCCCGCTCTCTCTCCCTCTGCCATGTGGCCCTGCTACTGCCGCTCGTCTGCTCTGCGCTGTCACGCCACGCGCATCGCGTCTCGTCTGCTGCGTCGCCGCCGCTTGCGCCATCATCACGCGCGCCGCGCCGCATCAGCTCTGCCACGCCGCGCTTTCCCTTCGCCACGCCGCTCGCCCGTCTGCACCGCCGAGTGCGCCTTCGGGCCCGAAGCACCGTCCCGCGCCTATAAAGCCAGGAGCTCCCCCGCCGGCGCCGGTTTCCCGTTCCCCCAAAATCCCTAAGCCTGTTTTCCTGAAGCCGGCGCCGAAGCCATCCCATCAAATCCGTGAGCCCTTCACCGATTCCTTTCGCCCCGAGCGTCCTTCGCTCATCCCTGAGCTCTTCCCTCTCTGATTTTCAGCAGTGGCACCCAGAGCTACCATGCCGACGCCGCCCCTGTTTCGGCCGCCGGTGGGCTCCTCGTTGACAGCCGCCTCCATCCCTCCACGTGCCCGTCGCTGAGCTTGGTAAGCACCCACAACCCCTCCTCATGCTCCCCGTCCAATCCTTTAGCCTGTAGATTAGTATCGTGTGAGTGGGTCGCAGACGAGCATTCGACTCCGCCGCCGCCATCACACCGCCGCGTCTGGCCACCTCTGGCCTTGGCGCGAGCGTCGTAGGGACCCTTAGGAGCCGTGGATGTCCGAAGGAAGGCCGTAGTGCTGCTGTGTCGTTTGCCGTCGCCGCCGGGCCACGTCGACGATGACGGTGAGCCACCCATCGTGCTCCAAGATTCGTGCGTTCACCCGTGAGATGAGTCGCCGGCAAGCGGGTCCCACCTGCCAGGAGAATCCCAGGCGCGCCGGTTAAAACCCGTGATCCAATGCCCCTGCCATGTGGGCCCTAGACCCACCTGTCCGGTTAAGTGGAAGCGCCATGGGAGGAATGCACCAGCTTCGAGCGATGGCGCCCCGCAAAAATCTCTTTCGGCGTTGCCACCCCGGCCAGCGCGCGCGCGCATGGGCCATGGGCCGCTTTTGCCGCTGGGCTGTTTCGCTGGTTGGCTCGGCCCGAAGTAATTTAACCCATTTTTCCAATGAATGTATCAATTAAATAAACCCATAAATAGATATTGATATATCTAAAATAATTAGAGGCTCCCAAAAATTCTACAAAAAATTGGATAAATAGTTTAGGCCATGCCATATTTTATAAAAATATAAAATAAACCACTGTAAGGAAGGAAGTGCATTGGTCTATAAATTGGGTTGAATTCCTATAAGAAATTGGTTAAACTAGGATTTGGGTACATTTAGTTATATTAAATAATTGATCAGACCCTATAAAGTCTTAAGATATTAAAATCGATAGATAAATGCCATAATGAATTTGGAACAATTTAAAATTGTCACCCTTGCTTAAATATATTCATAGGAATATTTAATTGCTAAACCCAACAAATAAATAGCACATTCCCTATTAATATAATTAAGTAGCTGACTTTAGAAAATATATTAAGGAGAGAGATATAACTTAAGATTTCCTCATTTATTTAGGAGAACCTAGTAACTGTCAACTCCGATAAACCTTACCCGTACATTTGTTCAAATTTCTACGAGCTGTCCTCGTATGACGTTCCATAAACACTAATCGCTCTATTAAGACCTTATCGTACAATATCGTATTTTGGGAGAAACTATATTAATATATAATGATATTATTACCAAATAGATCACTAGAGCATGCATGGCATATCATACGAGAATCAGATTCGCTAATCAATCTTATGCATTAATGTCCAGGGTAAAGCCTAAGTCGTGTATGCATCAAGATTTATGTTTGCATTACTAGTAATTATTAGTTTGGTTGTATGATTAGATGTAGGCGGTCCTGAAGGGACGTTTGGTGACGCCGAGGACGGCCATCTACCTGAGTAAGGCGAGTTAACACCTACTCTTTAGATGTAGTCCGTATTAGGAAGAGATTACGACTTTCCCTAGTGCGGATTAACATCGCTAATACCATGCTCATTACCTATTTTTATGTTAACTATTTTATTTATTATTTAAATGCATGCTTAGTAGCCTACCTAATTGTTAATCATCTAATACTTATGCATGCCTGCCATTGATCTGTTTAGTCTTAATGATTGCCTTGATTGAAATTACTCTTGTTAGCCTATGATTAGCCTGGTAAACACTTTAACCCTACCTAATGGGTAAAACTTGCTTAGACTTGCTTAGACTTAAACAAATCTTCCGGCTAATCGCCACGGAACGGTGAACCGATATTCACCGGTCATTCATTCTTTTCATTCAATTATGATATGACATATGACAGTTAGGGCTATTAGTTCCATGTTGGGCTAATTGTGTTTGAGGTTAAGGTTATGTGGGAGGTCGGTCTGGTTTGGTTGGTTATTGGGATAGTCCAAGTGTGGTACGGTCGATGACCGTGGAAGTAGAGATTTACCGGTGGGTTGCCCCTAGAGGACATCCTGATGGATGATTGAGGCACAGGGTGCCTGGTGCGGGGTTTAGCCTGGGCTTACCAAGGAGGAGCATGGAGTAACACGCGTAGCGGGGAGATCATTGCCATCAGAGAGATGGTTCCAACACAACGCGTGGCCATCGCGTGGAGTACGGGTCTTGTATCGCTAGCTGTGAGCGCTCTGCAGAGGCCCTCTGGGATCATTCTCGATAGGGACCGGCATGGGTCATCACAAAGGGTGATAAAGGCCACACTTCCCTAGGGTGACGGTCGGCTAGTGAGGGCTGGCAACCCCCTAGGCCGAGGTGGGCATGCCATGGCAAGTGTGGTCCACAACAGGATTGCCAAATCCAGGAAAGATAGGGGAGCTAGAAAATGTTGGGGGCAACCGGAGGAAAGTTGGGATGATCAGTCAAGCTGGTTTGGGTATTTGGTCGAGAGTTGGTCTATTGTGGGTTGGTTGGAATGGTTGGTTCATCAGTTGTGTTTAGGTGCATTAGTAATATGGTAAACCTCTGATTTATATAAACAAGACAAATTCTTGTCAATGCTAGTTAGAATGATTTCAAAATCTTATAAAACATGGCTTTAAGTAAATAAAATAAACCTTTCCCCTAAATAAAGCCTTCTAAATACTATGTGCATTAAGAGAAGTGTTAACTAGCCAGCGTTTGGATGACGCTGACCATGCCTAGTTACCTTCTTTAGACGAGGGACTTGAGGAGGATCCGTACGAGTGCCACGAAGACGATGGATAGGACTTCGGTGGACCTGACGAGTTTTAGGGATTGCTCCGGTCGTGGCAGGACACTAGCCGATAGGGATTCTTTTGGGTACATATTTTGGTGATTGCTGTAAACTCTGAACATTGTTTGTATATCAAGGCGTGCACTGTCCGCCTTGCTAAACTCGCCCAAGGGCATAACTCGATACGTAATATTTAGGGATTCTAATTTATCGATGTATGCTTGTAATGGCTATGTGATCTTCCGCACTAGTGTACCGATCAAGGGGCTAGTGCATGGGATTCCGACTCTCAAGGTAAGTTAAAATTGAGGGTTGACAAAGCTGGTATCAGAGCCTGTGACTGTAGGACCCATATGACTTAGAGGTCAAAATTAGAAAAAAAATTATATGAATTTCCCTTTTTATGACTATTTTGGTGCTTAAAACATCCCTTTAATATTCTGCCTACTTGTTCTAATAAATTGTTTGTCAAAATTTTCTTTTAGATGTAGCGATGCCGCTAGGACTCCTACGTCAACGAGAGGTTGACGCACGGCTATGAGGACCCATGTTACTGGAGCCAGTGGGTTTGGGGACTCCAGAAGCTGTGCTGGTCTCTCTCCTTCAGCGAGAGACCGAGGTTCTTCTGGAGGGACGCCAGATCCCTTCCCCGTACTACCTACCTTGTGTGGGTAGTCATCTACTACGACGGGAATGAGGTCGAGGCACACAGCTACAACACCGAGACGCCGAGGGATCACTTGCAGGCAGCGATGTGGACTACATGGGCTCCGGGTATCCTGTAGAAGGCCCATGAGGAGGCAAAAGGGGGTGAATCAAGCCGGCTGGATCAGGATAGAGACCATTCGGGTTACGCATAACTTGATCACCAAGGATGCTCCTGAGGATAGAGTCGAGCTCCATGTAATTAGGAGATTCATACTTGCATATCATGTACCGGTATAACCGAATTTGGTACCATGTACTGGATAGAACCATGTAACCTCATCGGCATATACATCTCCATCATCCGCGAATTCACGCAGAAACATAATACCAGAGCATAGGACTAGGGTATTACCTCCGAGTTGAGGGTCCAAACTGTATAAATCCCTGTCTTGTGTTACCATCTGGCTTGGTTCTAGCGCATAACAACATAACAAATTCATTGCCGACGGTGACCCCCGATTAGCCACCAGTCGACAGTTGGCGCGCCAGGCAGGGGGACGCGTCAAGATCATCGCTTAAGCTAGATGACTTTTCCAGGATCGCCATCCGTCGTTCTCATGCCGAGGCAATCGCTACACTTCGGTGCCCTGGACTTCATCGCCGACAGCATCGGCAATCTTTGTCTCTCCCTTCCTGGAGAGATCGTCTTGCAAGAAGGTACATGCACTCTACCGCATCCCTTGTCTTTCGGCTTGGAGAACTCGGCATGTGCTTTTGGTAGATTAATCCGTCGGCGGTCCCACTTCGCGCCTTTCCTCGAAGCGTGTGGAGAAGAACTCAGCGGAGACATCTACATGGGTACGGACGTCATCTGGCCGAAGAAAGACTCGATACCCCGGATTGGATCTCCCTCCGGTCTCAGGAATCCTACCGCGACCCGTGAGCGGATTGTTCCTGGAATCGGGACAGGTGGTGACCATACGGAGAATCGACCGATCGGATCTGACCATGTGGGTGTCATCAACGCTGGCAAACCCATTGGACAAAGCTAGCAGGTCCGCCTCTCTCTCTCGGACACTGAGTCTAACGAGAGCACGGAGATATGCAATTACAATGAAGTCTTCGTCCTCGGTGCGGACAACCACTACTTTGCTTCACAACCAGTCGGGAACGAGACAGCCGCCACAGAGGTGGTTGAGGTGGACCCTCATTCCGTTAAAGATCAAGATTGCGTGCGCCAACTTCGTATCCGTGGCCGTAATGTCCAGAAAGAACATCGTGCGGTAAAGGTGAGGGATCAAGACGTCTACACGACTCCTCAAGCAAACATCGTTGCCTCAAAGACCCTTCTCGAGACCATCGTACCGGAGCTTCCCGAAGATAGCCCGCTCGTCCAGACCTTGGCTCGTGCGACAGCCATGGTAGAGATGGCGACTATCCAACAGAGCGAGCCACACCCGGCTCCGACCGCAACGGCTCGTAGCCGCTCTGCGTGCAATCGAAGCAAGGCGTATGCCTCTGCTACCGACGGATCATATCAATTGGCTGGTCATGACCTCCGCCACGACATGGAAGCTAGAAGGAAGGAGTGCATCGATGACGAGCAAAACTCCCGCAATTATCGTAGCCGGCGCAATGATGATCACGCCGAAAGCACTGCCAGTCTGCGCGACCGTCATCACGAACAGGACCCGCAGTAGCAGAACCCCACGGCGACGGCGGCCGCGGCCCTTGGAGAGGATTCGGGCGTTCACCCCGTATCTCCGCTGATTGGTTTGGCCAGACGGTTTCAACATCAAGGGCATCGACAAGTTCGATGGCGAGAGTGACCCAAAGAACTGGCTGCAAGTTTATGCCTTAGCAGTCAGCACGCAGGAGGAGATATGTGATGGCGAATTATCTGCCAGTCGCTCTGACCCCAACCACCCAGACCTGGCTCATAGGACTCCCGGAGAACTCTATCGAGTCTTGGGATGACCTCCAGGAGTAGTTCGTCGCCAACTTCCAAGGGACATACGAAAGGCCCGCCGGGAAATGGGAGAGTGGAAAACTATATCGACGCAAGAACGAGACTCTTCGAGAATTCATCAAGCGCTTCACCAAGAAGAAGAATGATATCCGGGACGTTTCGAAACAAACAGTCATTGATGCCTTCTTCGCCGGGTGTAAATCCAATAAATTGATCAGGCCGATGACTCGGGACCCCCCGTGAACTCTCAAAGCCATGTGGCCAACGCTGAGGAGGCCATCATGAACCATCATGGTGACCACGACGGAGGCTCTAAGAAGAATCCTAGCGACGAACAGGGCAAGCCCAAAGACAAGAAGCGCAAGGGGGACGAGATGGTCGCCAACGTAATCGGCCTAAGCCCCCCAATGACAATGACTACAACAAGGTCATGGAGGCGGTATGTCCCATTCACCCACGTGGTAAGCATGCTGCCAAAGGTTGCCTTATTCTACAGAAGTTCACTGACAACTCCAAACTGTCAGTGACCAAAGGTGGTCACAGGAAGAATCCAGACGGAGACTACCAAGACACCGATCGCGAGATAGCTACATATGAGTCCAAGCGGAAGCAAAAACTTACTAATTAGGACATCAATGCGATCCAACCCGCGGCCCCCAAGTACCTGCGCTGTTCAGAGCTGCCCATCACCTTCGATCGATCGTACCACCATGATCGGATTGCATTCTCTAGGAGGTATCCACTGTTGCTAGATCCGATTGTTCAAGGAAACAAGTTGAAGAGGGTCCTGGTCAATGGTGAGAGCGGGCTTAACATCCTCTTCACCAAGACCTTAGATCAGATGAAGATTCCTCGTTCCGGGTTTCAACAGGGATCATCACCTTTCCATGGGGTAATCCCCGGAACGTCCGCAGTACAACTCGGGCAGATCTCATTGCCTATCACGTTCGGGACCAAGGACAATTATCGGACCGAGAGTCTGAGCTTTGAGGTGGCCGATTTCGAGACGACATATTGTGCCATCTTGGGAACGCCGGGGATCGCCAAATTCATGGCTGTCCCTAATTATACCTATCGCGGCATGAAGATGCCGGGCCCTAACGGTGTAATCACCACCCCCAGCGACGTGAAGCAATCTCTGGTGTGCGATAGCGAAAGCTGCGAGATGGCGTAGGCGCTTGATACATCGACCGAGATGGAGAAGATCCGACGGGCAGTGGCATCCCTTCAAGAGGAAGGAGACATACCCACCAAAAAGCAGGCCAAGTCCTCCATCTAGGTAGCTGAAGAAACCAAGAGGATAGCGTTGGACTCGTCCGATTCGGCTAAAACAGCCGTGATTGGGACAGGGCTTGACAGTAAATAGGAAGACGCGCTCGTAACTTTCCTCCAGGCAAACCAGGATGTGTTTGCTTGGAAGCCTTCGGGCATGCCTGGTGTTCCGAGGGAGCTGATCGAGCACTCTTTGCACGTTGGCAAGACCAATCAAGCAATGTTTGCGAAGATTCGCACCAGATCAGAAGGATGACATCCGAGAGGAAATTACCAAGTTGTTGGCAGCACGGTTCATCAAGGAAGTATACCGCCCTGAGTGACTAGCAAATCCGGTCCTGATATTAGAAAATGAACATGGCGTCTGTACGTCGACTACACCGACCTCAACAAGGCCTGTCCCAAGGACCCTTTTGGGCTCCCCCGCATTGACCAAGTGGTGGATTCCACCGCTGGGTGCGAGCTCCTTAGTTTTCTGAACGCTTACTCAGGCTATCAGCAAATCAAGCTTGAAGGAGGAAGACTGCATCAAGACATCGTTTATTACGCCCTTTGGTGCTTTCCGCTATAACACAATGCCTTTCGGCCTGAAAAACGCTGGCGCAACCTATCAGTGCACCATACAGCGGTGTTTTCACACTCAGCTCGGCCATAACGTGGGAGCCTATGTCGACGACGTCGTCGTGAAGACACAAACAAAACCAGATCTCATAACAGATTTGACCGAAACATTCGAGAACCTAAGGACATATCGGATGAAATTGAATCCCGAGAAGTGCATTTTTGGGGTTCCATTTGGTAAGTTACTCGGATTCGTCGTATTTCATCAGGGGGATCGAGACCAATCCAGAGAAGATCAGCGCCATCATGGAGATGAAGCCCCCTACCAGTCAGAAGGATGTGCAGAAGCTCACTGGTTGCATCGTGGCACTCAACCGATTCTTAACCCGCCTCGGAGAACGCGACATGCTCCTACGCTGGCAAGATGGTTTTCAGTGGATGGCAGAAGCACAAGAAGCCTTCGAAGACTTTAAAAGTTTCCTTACTCCATCACTGGTTTTGGTCCCACCCATGCTCCAGGAGCCCCTCCTACTTTACATCAGCGCTACGACTCACGTAGTCAGCAGCGCGTTGATAGTGGAGAGAGATGAGCAAGGCTCCCTCCAGAAGGCACAACACCCGGTCTACTTCGTTAGCGAAGTATTGGGCAACTCCAAAACAAGGTACCCTTGTCGGTATAATAAATACCGGAGTATGAAGAGTCCTGGAGAAGGCCGGGCGAGGGCCCCACACGTCAGGCGGGCGACCAGACCCCAGCGTGTGGGCGAGCCCCTCAGAGCGCCGGGCGAGGGCCCCACACGTCGGGCGGGCGACCAGACCCCAGCGTGTGGGCGAGCCCCTCAGAGCGCCGGGCGAGGGCCCCACACGTCAGGCGGGCGACCATACCCCAGCGTGTGGGCGAGCCCCTCGGCGCGCGCAGGGTCCCTCGCTGTCAGGTGGGGCCCGTATGGCAGGGAGCGTCCCGAAAGGAGTCTTCTGGGTGAAGGCTCCCCCTGCTGCGAAGGACGGGCGCATTCAATGCGACATTACGCGCGGATAGACAGATGAAGAGATGTGCGGATTTGACCGGCAGAGAGAGAGTTTGCCATCATCTGGATGGCTGCCCGCGTCAGAAGGAGCAAGCTGGGCCCCGCACACAGTCTCACCGGCGTGGTCACCCGGGTCAGAAGCCACTGCCACTTGCGAAGCACGCGTGGGCGGCGCCATACGGTAGAGTAGCAGCACGTTTTTGTCTCTCCTGTCCCGTCCTTCATGTCTTATCAGCATACTGTATTGCCTACCCCCTCGGCTCTCTCCGCCCGTTTGAGGCCTGTATAAAAGGAGAGGAGAGAGGAGGGAGAGGGGGTTGGACATTTTGTAATCGCATTCCACACAACCACAACACGAAAAGAGCAAAGGCTCGGCAGGAGTAGGACTATTACCCGCGAGGGGGTCCGAACCTGGGTAAACTTTGCGTGTCGCTCCTCGCTGCGCCCGACGCTCGAATCGAACTGAACCCGAGCTGGTCGGCTAGCAAGTTGAAAATCTGATAGGGGTGTGATCCGAAGTGGTTGAGCGGAGAGCACGCCGTCAACCCTCATATTCAAAATCTTTTGTACGCCGTGCTAATCACGTTGCGGAAACTTAAGCACAACTTCCAAGGTCATGAGATTTCGGTGGTCACTTCCTTCCCGCTTGGAGAAATACTTCATAATCGGGAAACCACCAGGAGAATTGTGTAGTCGGCAGTCGAGCTTGGAGCCTTCGAGATAAAGTTCAAGCCTCGGTTAGCCATTAAATCTCAGACATTCGTTGATTTCGTCGTAGAATGGACCGAGGCCAGTCCCTAGCAGCAAAGGGGAATCTCGAGTATTGGACAATGTACTTTGATGGTTCCCTCATTCTCAGCGGTGCGCAAACTGGGGTTTTGCTGATATCTCCGACTAGCAAGAAGTTACAGTACGTGCTTCAAATTCTATTTCTAGTTAGCAACAACGCCGCTGAGTACGAGGCACTCATCCACGGGTTACGCGTCGCCATATCGCTTGGCATATATATGGCGGTTAATGATACGAGGGGATTCCCAACTCGTGGTCAACCAAGTACAGAAGGAATGGTCTTGTATCGGCGACAGCATGGCGGCATACTGTCACGATGTTAGAAAGTTGGAGGACAAATTCGACGGATTGGAGCTAACACACGTGCTCCGACAAGACATTGAAGCAGCAGATGAGCTAGCGCGGATGGGATCCAATCAGGCGCAAGTCCCGATTGGAGTTTTCGTCAAAAAATTGTGCAAGACCTCTATTAAGCTGCCACCGCATTGGAGGAGCAGCAGGAGGAATAAGCAGAATCGGAGGTATTATAAATTAATCCCGGGTGGACACAACCATAATGGACTATCTTTTTCATGACGAGCTACTAGATGATCGCAGCCTGGCCGAGTGCATTACACACCGAAGCAAAAATTACAAGGTAGCCGGGGACGAGCTTTTTTTGTAAGAACAGTTCTGGGTTACTAAGGCGTTGCATATCTGAGTAAGAAGGCAGGGATCTACTGAATGATATCCTCTCGGGAGAATGCGAAAGCGCCCTTGTAGGAAAAACCTATCGACAGGGATTCTTCTGGCCGACTGCCATAACGGATGCGGAAGATACAGTACGCAGGTGCGATGGGTGTCAATTATTTGCACGGCAGATTCATATGCCGGCCCAAGATCTACAGACAATCTCGATCACTTGGCCTTTCGCTATTAGGAATTTGGATATGGTAGGGCCTCTCAAGCGGGCACAAGGCGGATTTACTCATCTCTTTATCACCATTGACAAATTCACAAAGTGGATTGAAGCCAAACCGATTGTTGACATCACGGCCGCTAAAGCGCGCGAGTTCTTCCGGGACATCGTCGTACGCTTCGGCATGCCTAACCGAATCATCACCGACAATGGCGTTTAGTTCAATAGCAGCGAATTTCAAGATTGGGCGAGGAGCTAGGCATCAAGATTTGCTATGCGTCGATGGCTTACCCAAGAAGCAACAGGCAGGTAGAACCCGCCAATGGACTGATTCTACAAGAACTCAAAGCGAGGAATTTCGATCGCCTAAAACCATATGCCACGCGCTGGGTTAAGGAGCTGCCCTCGGTTCTCTAGGGGCTTAGAATAACCCCAAGTCGAGCTACCAGCAAACACCCTTTTTCCTAGTTTTGGCTTAGAAGCGGTTCTCCTGACTGAATTGAGGTTTCGGTCCCCACGGATACGCAGCTACAACGACAACCAGTCAGACGAAGGGAGACTAGAACACCTTGACCGCCTTGAGGAGGCCAGGGAAGCAGCAATGATCCAACAGGCCTGCGTCGCTATCATCAGCGCAACATACGGGGCCATGCGTTCTCCAAAGAAGATCTGGTCCTCCGAAGGAATTAGAAGCAAGAGCATAAACTCTCCCCACTCTGTGAAGGCCACTATGTCATTGACGAAGTGACGCGCCCGGGGCCTTATCGGCTGAAACGTGAAGATAGATCGGATGTGCCTAACACCTAGAACATTGAGCAGCTACTTCATTTTTATTCGTGAGTCCCGTATTCAAACATTGTAAATTAGTTGCTCGTTTGACTTGCTACTCAGCCGTACACGACTAAATAGTAAGTCAAGGGCTACACTAAATAGTGTACGGATTCACCGCACCCTATCTTATTACTAAAATTTCTTTCTCTTTACATATGATGGTCAAATTCGGGTATTATGAAATTCCTGAGTAGTGGCGCTCATGTTTAGCTACTCGGCATGTGCATGAGGAAAAGGGCCATGCGCTCATTCCTAGCACTCGGGGGCTGGACCAGTCGGCAAAAGCATTACACGAAAAAGCTGATGAATCAAGTACTCGGGTAAAAGAGATCAGTAGTATCGAGGATCAATTAAACATACAGAGATTAAGTTATTTACAAATCCAAGTTTTCTGCCAACGTGGCGGAAGTCTCTTGGGCTTCTTCCATAAGGGTAGAGGCTTCTTCTTGAGCAGGCAAAGCCCTCCCGTACGGCGTCGAAGTCTACATCAAGGTAATGGGATTTCATAATGGCCAAAGCTTGGCTCGTGCAAGTTCTCGCCGCTTCCTTTGCGAAGGATTTGAGTTGTGAGGTAGCGCCTTCGAGTCGCACCATCACTGCGTCAGCATTGGATGGCAGCTCTTCTTCGGGATAGATAAATGGAAGCATAGGAGCGACCGCCTTCAGAGTGCGGTTGCGTACCTCGGTGGTGGACTTCACCTTCTCGTTGAAGACCTAGAACTGGGCCTTGATTTTTAGCTGATAGGCTGCAGAATCGGTCGGTTATCATGAAGTGATCAGAGTTCTGTTGGGATTGAGTCAGGGAGATCCTGAGTTAGAGAGTTACCCTTCAGGTCCTGAGCCGACTTCTCGGCTTGGGTGTTGGCCAGGAACACCTCTTCCTCTATGGCCTTCTGCCTCGCTTCCATAACTTGTTGGTTTTCCTTTAGTGCTTCATACAGAAATATGCATAAGGGATTAATCGTAAAGGAACATTCCATAACAATATCAGGTTTAACATCACTCGGAGGATCTTTACATTGGATTGCGTTAGCTTCTTCCTTGTGGCGGAGCCGAAGTTCGGTAATTTTCTTTCGGAGCTCCTCGATCTCGCCATGGAATTGCAACTTTTGCGCATACAGCGCATTGTCGAACTCGTCACTGGACTTCAGCTAGCTAACGGCCTTCTGGAGGCATGGGATCTTTTGTGCGGCCCTCCTGCTCCTACGCTGTGCGGGGCAGGAGGAAGGATCAGGCACATTTTCTAATTGAGAGATAGGAATTTAAGACATGGAGAGAGTTTACCTCAAGCATATTGACGCTGAATTTCGCTACATTCTGTAGCCACTCATCAGCCTCATAGCCTTCCATTTTTTTCTCCACTTTCGGAGCAGGGTTCGCATTGGTAGCAGGGCGAGGAATCTCCTTGATTTCTGATTCTGACTCTCTGGAGCCGGGGAGGGGATTTTTCCCTTGGCCGATGAAGGTTGACGAGTGGCAGGGGATGGCAGAGCGGTAGGTTGAGGTGCTGTGTGTTGAGCCGTATCCTTGACTGGAGAAGGCTCTGCTTGTGAACCGGATTGCAAAGGAGTAGGAGGGGCAGAAGTCGGAGTCTTGGTGCTGCGCTTGCCCCGAGATGTACCCGAGATAGGTTTCCCGTGGGCAGCCGAAGATTTTAAGAAGACAATAATCTGTTTACAAATAGTCAAAGGATGCAGTTGCAGGGGAAACCTTTGCGATGTGGTGAATTTGACTCCCATTCCGCTCCGAGTGGTCTGACTACTCGGGGCGGAACCGGATGGCCGTCTTGCCTCTGATGTGGCCTCTGGGCTGACAATTGGGGGAGATGGAGGGCTTGAAGCCTGCTCAGCTGGAGCGGGGCTAGTTCTCAAGTCCTGGCGACGACAGCGTAGGAGCGGGACATCCTCTTAGTCTTCATCTTCGTTCAAGTCTTTCAAGATGATTCCCTTGCCTTTCTTGGCTGTAGGAGCAACAGCCGAATCCTCTACAGGACGTTTGAGCGGTGCGTCCTTGTGGCTGGGGGCTTCGTGGACCGGATGTGTGGAAATGAATGCGACACGTCCTTGCACAAGGGTCAAGCCAGGTCAATTATAATGGAATTTCTTAACAAAAGTCAAAGTTGTGGGGAATTCTCAGCTTACCGTGGGAGGAGGGTTCGACAAATGGTACGGGCCTGGGCAATTCTCATTTTCAATAATTGAGCCCGAAGCAAAAAGCTCAACCACTCGGCCGATCAGAGATTTCTGGGATAGTTGTTCTTCACTCTCCTCTGTGGTGTCTTTGGGTCCCGAATATTCAAATCCGAGATGCACCCTTTCTTTGATGGGCTGGACACAGCGGAAGTTGTAGTTTATCGCTACACCAATTCCGGTTGGCCCCATGGTGTTCAGTTTTCGAAGAAGGGGAAGCAGTTCCTTGACCTGGCTCTCTTCGCTCTCGGCGAGGAGGAGGACCAGAAGGTGCGGACTGTGGGACATTCTCCTAAGAATAATGGAAGGACTGGGGGGAGATTGGCGCAATAAAACCACTTGGAATGCCAGCCCTTGTTTGAAATCCTCATGGGAAGATCAAAAATAGAACTTCCGGTCTCCTTTCCCGCAGCTGGAAGCCAGCGCCACCCAAGGCCCTGGGGGAGGTTTTGTTGGGAAAAGGCTTGAGAAGAAAAAGGGATCTAAAAAGATCAAAATGTGGCGCGATCCCGATATACGCCTCGCAAATGTGGATAAAGACCGCGATTTGAAAAATTGAATTGGGGTTAAGATGAGTCAATTCGATCCCATAGAAGTGCAATAACCCCTGGAAGAAGGAAGAACAAGGAAGGCCAAAGCCGGGAAGGAAGGACTCGAAGACCACTACCTCGTCAGACCGAGGGGTGGGGGACGACACACCGGAGGCGGCGCACCATGAGATCAGCTCTTCCGATGGGAGCTCGCCGGCAGATATGAGCCTTTGCAGCCGCCGGTCTATGGTGATGGACTTCATCCACTCCTTAGCGCTCTTGGCCGCTTTCGGGGTGGCAGGAGATGGAGGAGCCATTGCTGGATCGGCGGCGGTGGAGGCGAAGAATGCGAAGAAGGTAAACCCTAGCAGCAGAGTTCGCTGGAGCGGGCAAAATTGTTGGCGCGAGAAATGGGCGGGGTAAAACGATTCCTTTCCCTGTTCCCAAATATAAAAGGGCCACGTTGCGCATTTCGGGCTTGGCTTTATTTGACACTGGAATGCGGCCTTTTTATGGGAGCTTGGCTAACCACTCGGATTGCCGAGTGATGTTCCCCGAAGGGTTCGCCGAGACATTGGATGCCAGTTCGAGAAACATGTGGTTCTAAACTACTCAGATGAAGACGACATCTGTCGGGAATTCGATGACTAACGATCGGATGAGAAAACCAAGACGAGGGATTTCTCAATTTCTCCAAAAGGTTTTTTCATTATGGCTCTCTTGCCAGATTACATATATTCTGCAACGCAGCACAATGGGCTAGGGCTCGTTGCTGGCTCACAGAGTAACAAAAAATAAGAGGAATGAGTACTCCGCCGGCCACTTCTTGTCGAGGATGGAGGCGACCAGCGCATCCTTCAGAGGGGTGCACACTGGGAAGAGCCGCGGGTGGCCATGAACCAAAACCCTGACGACTCTCTGGATGGTTCGCTCCACGTACTCCCTTCGCCGACGCAGCCATTCAGCAGTAGTAGCGGCTTCGGCTGCAATGGCGCGAGCCTGTATCTCGGCGCAGGCAGCTTCCCACGGGTCCATTGCTCTCCCTTCACCTTCCATCGATTGTGAAAAAAGTGGGAGGAAGCTTTAAGAGGAAAAGGGGAGAAAGAACTTGAAGACTGAATGAGGCATAATGCGCTGCATCTAGTTTTTTTTTATACACGAAGAAGTTCAAAAGACGCGCCTTGCTATCCGTTCTGAACACAGTAAAACCATCATGGCGATGGTACCGGAGCGGGTGCGGTTGCGTTTCCCAGCAAAAGTGCATGACGCTTTGCCTGAGTGAGAAGGGCGCGAAAACTCTTTGCCTTTCCTAAAATGAGCTTGGGCCAAAGTAAAGGGCAACCCCCTTAACTGGCTTTCTTAACAGTGCGCCACCGACGATGGTGACAAGTTAACGTCGAGCCTAATTCGGCCTTGGTACACCCTTGAGGGCATATGACCAGAAGCGCCACAACGAAAAATATTTCACGACATACCCCATGTAGGGTCACTAGCTGACTTTGCATGTTCAAGGTTCGGTGTTGGTGGAATTTGGGTACTGTTTCGAAGGTATGCCTTTTTAAAGGTCGCTAGTTGTATACCGTTGGCCGGATACAAATACTTCTCGTCTAAACTATATCCAATCGGTACATCTTTAAGTAGGTCGACAGCTGATACCTTCTCCGGTCGGGACAGGTACCACTCGGCTGAAAGGCGTGCCCCATGTTGGGCCAAATGCTGGTTCTTGCAAGTCAAGGCCAGACGTTTGATGTCTTACATCCTTTGAAAGCATAACTCGTAGCCTTGCGCAAGACGGAAGCTGTGCCCGTGTGGCTTAAGGCATGCTCCATGATGAGCCGATTGCCACTTTCGCAATGCGAGAGTGGGTGCCAAGTAGCTGAATTTGCCCGTTGAGGTGATGTGCCAAATAGGCTGAAAAGCTGGAACTTTGGTATTGCCGAGCCAGGCGTTGCATTCAACATAAAAGACTTAAGATTTATTGATTTCTTGAGTTATTTACAATCTCCTTTCATATTACAGGAGACATTGACAAGACCAGTCGACCGACATCTGACTCAATCATAATGCACTCGGGGGATACTGCGCACTACATGGGCCCCGGGTATCCTGTAGAAGGCCCATGAGGAGGCAGATGGGGGTGACTCAAGCCAGCTGGATCGGGATAGAAACCACTCGGGTTACGAATAACATGATCACCAAGGATGCTCCTAAGGATAGAGTTGAGCTCCATGTAATTAGGAGATTCATACATGCATATCATGTACCGGCATAACCGAGTTTGGTACCTTGTATTGGATAGAACCATGTAACCTCATCCTCCTGCACTATATAAAGGGTGCGGTAGTGGGCATAGAATCATCGAATAGCTACATCAGCATAGACATCTCCACCATCTGCGAATTTAGGCAGAAACATAACCCCGTAAATCCCTGTCTTATGTTACCATCTAGCTTAGTTCTAGCGCATAACCCCGTAACAAATTCATTGCCGATGGTGACCCCCGATTAGCTACAAGTCGACAGGCGATCAACGACGCAGCGATGGAGGCCACCATCGGACTTAATAGGGAGTACAGTGTCTATCTCCCGGGGGGCATACGCACTGTCGATGACGATGCACATGAGGTCACTCCTTTGGTTTGGCCGCGCCTCTGTGCTAATTCAGCACCAACTAATCCGCCTGGCGCGCCTTCACGACGGCACTACTCAGATGGTCGGTGGAGCGCTGGAGGAGTTTAGCCTTTTAGGCTCGTCGCTCCGAGTGGCGGACAACGAGATGAGGGTGGTGGGGAGACGGCTCCACCACTATGATATGAGCCTTGCCATGGCGAGACGTCAGCGGGACTGAAAGTGCATCTAGGCCCTTAAGTAGTTTTGGTGATTAATGATTAACAATATAGAGCTAATATTTTCTATTGGAGAAATGTACACAGATGTTATATAGGTTAAATTCATAAGGTACTTGTTTAAATGTGATGGTGTACCCCACAACCATGGATATGTTGCAAGAAGGCATCAAGACTAGTAATTATTTGTAAATCTTTATTTATTGAGTCATAGGGATGCCGTACTATAAAGAGCGATGCAATGGAGAAGCATATAAAGGTTCCTAAGTGCTCAAAATAGATATCTCGAAGTTCGTGTGAGTTTTTTAAAATACACTCTATACAGAACCTACACTATCAGAACATCCGATGTATGTCGGAACATCCGATGGTGAATCTAGCCTGCTTGTTTTCAATGCAATCCAGTGAGCAGTCCATCGAAACATCCAATGTGAGTTGAAACATCCGATGGCTGTCGGAACATCCGACGTGGGTCGGAACATCCGATGCGGGATCATCTGCAGCAACGGCTACTTTTCGGGATTCTTTATATAAAGCCTTCTCTAACACCTGGTAAAAGGCTACACACTCTGATTACACCCTGATTTGAACCTAATATATACATCTTGTCCATCATCTCTCAAGAACCCTAACATTTCTCTCTCTCTCTTGTTCATCTTGTGAGATCTAGTTCTAGAGAGATCAAGGCACCTAAAGTGCTCCACGAATTAGAGACATCCAATTCTTGAGCACATAGCGATTCCTAATTTCTTCGTCACATTTGTTACTCTTGGTGGCTTGAAGGGCTCCTAGAGCGGAGGATTGGCTCCGTACGATCAAGCGAAAGGTAGCCCTGATCTGGTGCCTTGAAGAAGACAAGGTGCTTCTCGCCACCCACCAGCTGGCCGGATGGAGCTGCTGCCGATTGGTGGGAAAACTACGTCACCGCCCATCATGGTGACGTTGAAGATGGCGATGGTGCAAGGTGGAAACGAAGAAGAAGAAGAAGTGGATGAGGATGGCCTGGGAGAAGATCTCTAGCCATCGCAAACCACGGAAAGGTTTCGCTAGCCTAGGAGGAGTACGAGACTGTCTTCCGTTCATTCTACGTACCCCGGGGAGACATCCTCATGAAGAAACAAGAGTTTCGCTAGCTGAAGCAAGGGAACTCCTCGATGAACGACTACCTTACCCGCTTCAACCAGCTAGCACGTTACGCCCCGGGTGACTTCGAGGATGAGGATGAGAAGATTGACAAATTCCTGGAGGGTATGCTCCCCAACCTGCGCTCTCGCCTGATATTGGTGGATTACCATGACTTCCAGCACATGGTAAACAAGGCCCTGATCCTGAAGAACGAGATGAAGGGCATGGAGGTGACCCGAAAGAGGAAGCTGGCAGGGCGAGTGCAACCAACTTCCCTCGCCCTGTGACACAATACTAAAGGACGCAACCTCCATACCGTCCGGCACCGACTTATCAAAGCCCCAAAAACCGAGGCTACCAGACCATTGGCGGGCCATCTGTTCCTCCCCAGGCTTACAATCAAGCTGCTTTGGCCGATCAAGTTACTGGAGCTTGCTTTCTCTGCCACAAGCCTAGACACTTTGCTGCAGCATGCCCCGAGAAGAGAAGGGCTCCTGCATCCTTTAATACGGTGAACACGCCGGCCTGAGGACCAGCACCACCAGGAAGAGCAATGGGGCAAGGTTCTATGGTAGAATCAGTCACCAATGCTGGCCGCAGGAAACTCAACCATGTCACCGTCGAGGAAGCCGAGGAAGCACCGGGTGTGCTTATGGGTACGTTTGCGTTACTCAACAACCCAGTGATAGTACTTTTCGATTCCGAAGCATCGCATTCATTCATTGCACAACATTATGTGGATAAATATGGGCTACAAACCTTTCCGCTAGTAAGGGCATTGGTAATAAAGTCCTCGGGATGTATGCTGACAGCCACTAGGGTGTGTCGACATGTAGAGATTGAGCAGGAGAATATCGAATTTTTCTTCGATCTCCTGGTTATACCTTGTAAGGTGATCGACGTGATAATCGGGATGGATTGGCTCCAATACAAGGGAGTCATAGATTGTGCCCACAGGGAAATCAGGATGCTCCGAGGAAGGTGCTACGAGTGCTTTTGGAAAAATAGATACCCCTTTAGGTGGGGCAGATCCCTATGGTCTCTTAGGGAGGAATACCTCGATGTCATCCCCGAGGAACTCTCAGGACTACCACCGGATCGTAGCATGGAGTTTCCCATTGACCTTATCCTTGGAACCGCCCCAATATATATGCCCTACTACAAGATGAATCCGGTGGAGCTGGCTGAACTGAAGAAACAGCTAGATGAGATGCAGAGTCAAGGATTGATTCGTCCCAGTTCCTCATCGTGGGGTTCCCCATCCATGTTCGTGGATAAAAGGAAAAGACCCAAAGGATGGTGGTAGATTATCGAGCCCTGAATGCCGTTACCATCAAGAATAAGTATCCTCTTCCCTGGATCAATGATCTGTTTGACCAATTGAGGGGTGCCAAGTGCTTATCAAAAATCGACCTTCGGTTGGGATATCACCAAGTCCGAGTTAGGGAGGCGGACATACCCAAGACAGCCTTCACGACCAGATATGGACTGTACAAGTACATGGTGATGTCATTTGGTCTAACCAATGCCCCCACCCACTTTATGAATATGATGAACAAGATTCTGATGGAATTCCTAGAGCACTTTGTAGCGGTTTTCATTGACGACATCCTGATATATTGCAAGGATGATGTGGAACACAAGAAGCATCTACGCCTGGTCCTGGAGAAGCTCAGAGAATATCAACTGTACGTGAAGTTTAGCAAGTGTGAATTTTTGATTGACGACGTCAGTTTCTTAGGGCACATCGTATCCGCCAATGGAATCAAGGTGGACCTGGCTACGGTGATGGAGTGGACAGCACCCACGTCTATTACCAAAGTAAGGAGCTTCCTTGGAATGGCGGGATACTATCAACGTTTCATCGAGAATTTATTGAAAACGGCCCTACCAGTGACACAGCTCTTGAAGGACAAGAAGTTTGAATGGATGGATGCCTGCAGAAATGTTTTCAGGAGCTCAAGCATCGGCTTACGTCCGCCCCAGTGCTAGTGACCATGGACACTAGTAAGAAGTTCGAGGTGTACTGCGACGGCTCCAAGTATGGTCTAGTGTGCGTCCTGATGGAAGAAGGAAGGGTAGTTGCTCATGCATCTCGTCAGCTGAGGAAGCACGAGATCAACTACCCCACCCATGACCTGCAGCTGGCTGCAGTAGTGCATGCCCTAAAGATTTGGAGACACTATTTGGTATGTTGACCCTGTGACATATTTACCGACCATAAGAGCCTGAAGTATGTGTTCTCCCAGAGCACACTTAACATGAGGCAAAGTAGATGGTTAGAGCTAATCAATGATTACGACCTGAACATTCAGTACCACCCAAGAAAGGCCAATGTCGTAGTCGACGCTCTTAGCCGCAAGTCCCAATGCAATCACATGGAGATCTACTCGGTTCCAGAACAAATAGTTGAGGATCTAAGTCATCTTAGGATCGAAGTGGTCAACCGAGGGTACCTGGGCACTATGGAAGTTAAGCCGGATCTGCTCGATCAAATCAAAGAGAAGCAAGGGGATCATCCCAGCTCCCAGTAGATCGAAAGGTTCATCGCCCAAGACAAGAATTACAAGGTTTCTAAGGATGATCAAGGGGTGTTGTGGTTAGGGAAGCGGACATTCGTTCCATAAGATCAGGCTCTGAGAGATCTTATTTTGTCTAAGTTGCATAACTCTCCTTACACCCTACACCCGGGAAGCACCAAAATGTACCAAGACATGAAGCTGAGGTTCTAGTGCCAGAGAATGAAAAGGGACATAGCGGAATATGTGGCGCAATGCCACATATGCCAGCAAGTCAAGGTCGAATATCAGCGACCAGTAGGATTACTCCAACCTCTCAAGTTCCCAGAATGGAAGTGGGAAGAGATTGCCATGGATTTCATACTTGGACTTCCCAAGGCCAAGGTGGGATATGAATCCATATGGGTGGGAGTGGATCGATTAACTAAGGTCGCCCACTTCATACCAGTAAAAACGACCTACAAGGGAGAAAAGTTGGCTGAGCTATGTATGGCTAGGATAGTGAGCCTTTACGGCGTTTCCATGCGAATTGTATCGGACTGAGGGACACAATTCACATCACAGTACTGGGAAAATCTGCATTGCGCATTGGGGACCAACCTGTCATTCAGTATTGCCTTCCACCCACAAACGGATGGGCAAACTGAACGGGTTAATCAGAGTTTGGAAGATATGCTAAGAGCCTGTGCACTGGAGTTCTCCGCGGACTAGGAAAAGTGGTTGCCCTACGCGAAACTTGCTTATAACAATAGCTTCCAGTCCAGTCTAAAGATGTCACCTTTCGAGGCCTTATATGGACGCAAGTGTAGAACCCCTCTCCATTGGACCGAAACGGGAGAGAACCATGTTTTCGGCTTGGAAACCCTTAAGGACACTGAGGATCAGGTCCAAATTATAAGGGAAAGGTTATTGGCCGCCCAATCAAGACAGAAAAGCTATGCGCATAATCGATAAAGAGACCTTTCTTTCCAAGTGGGAGATTCGGTTTACCTTAAGGTAGCGCCATGGAAAGGAAATCAGTGGTTCCATCAGAAGGGAAAACTGGCACCACGCTATGTGGGACCGTATCCTATCGCTGCTAGATGAGGACATGTAGCCTACCAGCTGGACCTACCGGTAGAACTGGGAGACGTCCATAACGTTTTCCATGTGTCTGTTGACGCAGAAAAGTGGTTTCCCGGCACCAACTACCGCCGAACAACAGGGGATCGGGCTTTCCGAGGACGTGCCAGCCGATTTGACCTTTTGCAATCAGCAAGGTTACCGATAGGCTTGATACCAGCGAAGCAATGAAGATTTACCGATAGCTTGGGAAATAAACCGATTATCGGCTTAACGATGAGACGTAAAGCCGATAGAGCAAACAAGCCGCCGGCGAAACGATGGGCGCTTTACCGATAGCTTGGACAATAATCCGATGATCAGCTTAACAATGAGATGTCAAGCCGATGAGACTAGATGGAACCTAACACCTCCGGCGGACGGCGATGCGCAGCAATGCCGCCGAGAGATAGTATTCCGGGCGAAACCTAACTCCTCTTGGTAGACGGCGATGCGCAGCAATGCCACCAAGAGATAGTATTTCGATGCCGACGGCGAGGAGATCGGACTGAATCGAGACAGTCCCTACCGATGGAGTCGACGGCGAGAAGATCGATCTTAGTCGAGACAGTAGACGCCGACATGCACTTTGAATACCGATACGAGTAGATCGATCGGATTCGCAGCACAAGGGTAAAAGGTAGACGAAATAGTAGATGTATTATTGATTGAAAGAGAGAGGTAGATCTTTACATGCTGCACGGCAGCTCTTATTTATACTAAAGACGCACCGGCTTATCCGGTAACTTGACATGGACTCTATCCCTTAGTTACCTAAAATAACTAACCGACTAAACTTATCGTGCAAGGCACGGACTAGATACAAACTGACTCAATAATATTACTAAATATATAATAGCCGACGTGAATCTTCTAGGCGTGTTTGGCCTCCACATGTGATGCTTCACTAATCACCCATAATTTCCTTGTATAGCCAATCACGTAGAGCTTTTCCAAATATGTGATTATGCTTCAAGACCTGATTGGCCGGCCACTCAATTAGATCATCGGCTATATACGTATGCATGTAATCCATAACTAGCTTGCCGCGTACTAATCTTTCCATGTATACAAATATGCCGATTATTCCACCAAGCTTAAGCATAATCGGCTATCATGCATGATCAGATCATCGACTTGTCATTAACTTGTCCGGATATATATGAGATAAGCAAGTAATTAGCCGAACAATGCTCCTTGAAACAAATCTTTGCCCATTAGCCGATTATCAGAACCATAAGCTTTTCCAGGCCACTTTTGATCTCAACGTGATGAGCTTGACTTCCAAAGCCGATATGTAATCTTCCAAGTAGCTTACTTAGTCCTTACGTACATATATAGCATGAATCGGCTTTCCATTTATAGCTGAACCAGCTAATCAGTATGAATCCAATCGGCTATCTAGTCCTTCTGTGTATATACACATGCATAAAAACTGATCAAGATCTTTTCCAAATATATACCGATTTAGCTCTGTTTTTGGCCGAATATGCTATTTTTCACCCTCTTTTTGGCACCAAAATATCCGTAATTTCGTGCCAAATTTGGGTGTCAACAGTGTCCCATCACAAGAAATGTCTTCGAGTCCCCTAAATGAGTTGGTTGATTTTCCGAAGCGAACCGTGGACAGAAATGTCACTTATGAAGTACGACCGGTTCGAATCATGGACACTATGGAGAAGCAAATGAGGAATAAATAAAGTCATAAAAATGTGCAAGGTCTAGTGGAGCAACCGAACCAGCAACCAATCCACCTAGGAACCTGAGGAGCTGCATCGACGAAATTACCCCGATTTGTTCAACATCTAGGTACGCAATCTCGAGGTCGAGATTTTCTCTTAGGGGGGAGGGATTTATAACATCCCAATTTTAGGGTTAATTCAAAATTTGCTTGAATTTCAAAATATTCGTTTGAATTTGAACTCGAGTTGACATGTGGGCCATGCCCTCTCTCTTTCTCTCTCCCGATCTCTCTCCCTCCACCGTGTGGCCCTGCTGCTGCCGCTCATCTGCTCTGCTCGGCCTTGAAACACCGCTCACGTCGTGTCCCCTCTGTCGCCCGCGCTGCGCCCGTTCTGTCGCCATGCCGCACCGCGTCAGCTCTGCCGCGCCGCTCGCCCGTCTGCACCGCCGAGTGTGCCTTCGGGCCCGAAGCACCGTCTTGCGCCTACAAAGCCTGGAGCTCCCCCGCCGGTGCCGGTTTCCCGTCTTCCCCAAAAATCACTTCTTGCCGGCGCTGAAACCATCCCGTCAAATCCGTGAGTCCTTTGCCGATTCCTCTCGCCCCATGCGTCCTTCGCTCATCCCTGAGCTCTTCCCTCTCTGATTTCTAGTGGCACTTGGAGCTACCTCGTCGACGGCCGCCTTCGTCCCTCCGCGTGCCCGTCGCTGAGCTTGGTGAGCACCCACAACCCCTCCTCATGCTCCCCGTCCAATCCTTTAGCCTATAGATCAGTATCGTGCGAGTGGGTCACCAGTGAGCTTTTGGCTCCGTCGGCGCCATCGCGCCGCCCGTCCGGCCACCTCTGGCCTCGGCACGAGCGTCGTAGGGACCCTTAGGAGCCGTAGATGTCATAGACCCCGGGTACCCACACGGCGGGCCTAAAAGAGCACCCGATAGGGGATGGACCAAGTCGGGTGGATAAGGACATGTAGCACTCAGACTCTAGAAGGCTTGCCCAGCAAGGAAAGACATAAAGATAGAAGTCTATCCCTAATTAATAGGGAAGAAACAATTGTAATCCCGGATAACTATGTATCTGGCTAGAGGATAGAGATAGGAATCCTACCTTGTAAAAAAGAGGTAGGATAACTATATATCTGGCGAGGGCCTGAACTGTATAAAAAAGACCCCCTGTCTAGTGCTACCATCAAGTTTGGATCTTGTGCATTGTCCCATATATAATCATTGCCGACGATAACCCTGGTTAAGCACCCGTCGATACTAACGCACTCGGCCGGAGGAAGGCCGTAACGTTGCCGTGTCGTTTGTCGTCGCCGTCGGGTCACGTTGACGACCGGAGGAAGACAATGATGGTGAGCCGCCCATCGTGCGCCAAGATTCGTGCGTCCGCCCGTTAGACGAGTCGTTGGCAAGCGGGCCCCACCTGCCAGTAGAATACCGCACGCGCCGGTTAAAACCCATGACCCAGTGCCCCTGCCATGTGGGCCTTGGACCCACCTATCCGATTTCTAGCGGTGGCGCCCTGCGAAAATCCACTTTCAGCTTTGCCGCCCCGGCCAGTGCGGGCGCGCGTGCATGGGTCATGGGGTCGCTTCTGCCGCTGGGCTGTTTCGCTGGTTGGCTCGGCCCAAAGTAATTTAAGCCATTTTTCCAATGAATTTATCAATTAAATAAACCTATAAATAGATATTGATTTATCTAAAATACTTAGAGGCACCCAAAAATTAAATAAAAATTTAGATAAATAGTTTAGGCCATGCCAGATTTAATAAAAATATAAAACCAACCACTGTAAGGAAGGAAGAGCACTGGCCTATAAATTGGGTTGAATTCCTATAAGAATTTGGTTAAACTAGGATTAGGGTACTTTTAGTTATATTAAATAATTGATCTGACCCTATAAAATCTTAAGATAATAAAATGGATAGGTAAATGCCAAAATGAATTTGGAACAATTTAAAATTGTCACCCTTGCTTAAATATATTCATAGGAATATTTAAATGCTAAACCCAACAAATAAATAACACATTCCCTACTAATTTAATTAAGGAGCTGAATTTAGAAATATATTAAGGAGAGATGTAACTTAAGATTTCCTCATTTATTTAAGAGCACCTAGTAATTGTCAACTCCGATAAACCTTACCTGTACGTATGTTGAAATTTCCACGAGCTGTCCTCCTATAACATTCCATAAACCCTAACCACTCTATTAAGACCTTATCGTACGATATCTTATTTTGGGAGTAACTATATTAATATATAATGATATTATTACCTAATAGATCATTAGAGCATGCATGGCATATCATACGAGAATCAGATTCGCTAATCAATCTTATGCATCAATGTCCAGGGTAAAGCCTAGGTCGTGCATGCATCAAGATTCTGTTTGCATTAGTAGTAATTATTGGTTTGATTGTATGATTAGACGTAGGTGATCCCGAAGGGAGGTTTTGTGATGCCGAGGAGGACCATCAACCTAAGCAAGGCGAGTTAACACCTACTCTTTAGATGTAGTCCGTATTAGGGAGAGATTGCGACTTTCCCTAGTGCGGATTAACATCGCTATTACCATGTTCATTACCTAGTTTTCTGTTAACTATTTTGTTTATATTTTAAATGCATGCTTAGTAGTCTGCCTAATTGTTAATCATGTAATACTTATGCATGCCTGCCTTTGATCTGTTTAGCCTTAATGACTGCCTTGATTGTCATTACTCTTGTTAGCCTATGATTGGCCTGGTAAACACTTTGGCCCTACCTAATGGGTAAAACTTGCTTATACTGGCTTAGGCTTAAACAAATCTTTCGGCTAATCGTCACGGAACAGTGAACCGATATTCACCGGTCATTCATTCTTTTCATTCAATTATGATATGACATATGACAGTTAGGGCTATTAGTTGCATGTTGGGCTTATTGTATTCGAGGGTAAGGTTATGTGGGAGGTCAGTCTAGTTTGGTCGGTTGTTGGGATAGTCCAAGTGTGGTACGGTCGATGACCGTGGAAGCACAGATTTACCGGTGGGTTGCCCCTAGAGGACATCCTGGTTGATGATTGAGGCATAGAGTTCCTGGTGCTGTGTTTAGCCAAGGCTTACCCAAGAGGAGCGCGGAGTAACAGGCATAGCAGGGAGATCACTGTCATGTGAGGCATGGTTTCAACACAACGCGTGGCCATCGCACGAAGTACGGGTCTTGGATCGCTAGCTGTGAGCGCTCTGCGGAGGCCCTCTGGGACCATTCTCGATTAGGACCGGCATGGGTCATCACCGAGGGTGATAAAGGCCACACTTCCCCAGGGTGACGGTCGGCTAGTGCGGGCTAGCAACCCCCTTGGCCAAGGCGGGCATGCCATGGCAAGTGTGGTCCACAACAGGATTGCCAAATCCTGGAAAGATGGCGGAGTTAGGAAATGTTGGGGGCAACCGGAGGAAAGTTGGGATGATCAGTCAAGCTGGTTTAGTTATTTGGTCGAGAGTTGGTCTATTGTGGGTTGGTTGGAACGATTGGTTGATCAGTTGTGTTGAGGTGCATTAGTAAGATGGTAAACCTCTGATTTATATAAACAAGACAAATTCTACTCAATGCTAGTTATGATGATTTCAAAATCTTATAAAACCTGGCTTTACGCAAATAAAATAAACCTTTCCTCCAAATAAAGCCTTCTAAACACTATGTGCATTAAGAGAAGTGTTAACTAGCCAGAGTTTGGATGACGCTGACCTCACCTACTTACCTTCTTTAGATGAGGGACTCGAGGAGAATCCGTACGAGTGCCACGAAGATGATGGACAGGACTTCAGTGGACCTGACTAGTCTTAGGGGTTGCTCCGGTCATGATAGGACACTAGCCTATAGGAATTCTTTTGGGTACATATTTTGGTGATTGCTGTAAAATCTGAACATTGTTTGTATATCAAGGCGTGCACTGCCCGCCTTACTAAACTCGCACAAGGGCGTAACTCGGTATGTAATATTCAGGGATTCTAATTTATGGATGCATGCTTGTATCGGCTATGTGATCTTCCACACTAGTGTACCGATCTAGAGGCTAGTGCATGGGATTCCGACTCTCAAGGTAAGTTAAAATTGAGGGTTGACACCAATCTACTAATTCGATTTCATGCAACTCTACCAGAAGTTCAGCCGATCACCATGCGATTCATAACTTTTCAGGTGATGATGGTGAATCGTAGGCTGAATGGATCGGACAATTGATCGCCGGTTTTAGATGTGCGACGTCTCCTCCTTCCCGAGGATCATCCTTCGAGAGTGAGCGTGCTCATAATGTGTTGTAAAATCTTAATACCAGGTGTAGTTCAAGGTAGAAGATGAACAATCACGCATACATAGATGAGATAATAACACAAGACGTGGGTGGAGTTCTTCTTTATTAATTTTCGAATAAATGAGACATCTTGCTTTGTTCTTTTCAGCATATCGTTGCGTTAGCGTATTACTGTACCAAATTTGACAACCCTAGAAAAGAGGTCTAAAGATTATAAAAAATTTAAAAATAGTTTTAGAATCTTTGGAAAGACTACTAATCCACGAAAAAATTGTTAGAAATTATCACGACATATAGGCTATATAAAAATAATAAAATTTTCTACAATAATACACTGCAGTATGATACGCCGAAAAGAATGAGGCCGTCTCCACCTCAATTTATACTTCTACCTCCAGTTCCACAATACCTATCGTTTTGAACATTGACAAACTCTTCGAAATACAACTTTGACCATCAATTACTATTAAAATATATCTATAAAATCCACAAAAATATGATATTGTGAAAAATATTTTTTAAGACCAATTTATATGTATGGTTTTATGTACACAATTCAAATAGTTTAAAAGATTTTAATAGATAAAGTTTTAAAATATTAACTTCGAACAAATATAAAACGTTAAGTATTATGGAACTGAAGAAATTATTGCTTTCCTTAGCGATAGGCTAGATCCAATGCAGCTCATTGGTAGGCCAGGTAGGATATAAGCTGTAGCCCACCGGGGGTTCCGCCATAGTTTTGGCAAAAAAAAAAACCGTGCTAATAGTCTAGTTTTTTACGCTTAGCTATATAAACAGTCTTTCCAACAAACCGAACCGGTATAGCTCCTGTTTCTGATTTCTTACGATTTAACTTACTATTAGGTTTGGTTTTTAAAACTATGTCTTAACCAGGAATGCCATGTGCATAGGCAAAAAAAACATTTGCAACGCTCCACGTCAGCAGTTTATAAGCATTAGCACGAACGACAAAAAAGATGCGATAAGAGAGCTTGTGTAGAGAATTGAACCATATGTAAATTTATTGTTGACTGTAGCATGAAATCAAGATATGTTATTTATAGGGAGAAGTTGTCTACAAATAAATGTGTTGTCTATACCATTGTATTAATTAGTTGTCTACATATGTAACAATATATATAGGTGACATAGAAAATTGTTTTAGACAACTGTTGTCTATACTACCAGGCGACATTTTTTTACAAAATTATTAGTCAATTCTTGCATACCTAAAATCCATCCACCACCTTCCTCTTTCTCCTCGCTGGCGAGGCAACATCGCCACCTTCTTCCTCCTCTTTGGCCTAGTTAGTGTTAGGATTCGGGTTGGGGTGGGGTTTAGGGTGCCCTCGGACTTAGAGGGAGGTCGGACGAGGCAGTAGACCATCGGTGGGGTTGGGTGAAGGTGAGGGCAGAAACGAGAGCAGGAGTAGGGGGTGAAGACGGTTGGGCAGTAGAGGGTAGATGTACGGCGGAGTTGGCCGGGTTAGTGTGGCAAGGAAGATCCGAGGTGGGAGGATGGTGGGTGGAGCGACGAGACGGTGGCGGAGTGGCAAGTGATGGTGATGGTGCTGTAGCCGCAGGTCGTCGCGAAGGCGGCGGGGAGGACCACAGAGCAGCAACGCCGCAAGGGAGAAGGGGGGGTGGGAGAGGAGGCGCCGCTGGAGTCAGAGAGCCAAAAGAGCAGGAGAGGACTAGCAATTGAGGAGCTTCTTCACCATTTGATTGAGATCCAACCACTAAAAGATCAATGAAAAATTAATAATTTTCTATGTCCTTACGACGAGTATCAGAATTGTCACATAAAATAATCTACGTGATCAACTAATTATATTAATTGTTCTTGGTATATTTCTTGATCTTCAGTACTCTGCGCGTTCGATGCCTAGCTATTTCTAGCTAGCCTGGATGCTGATATAATGGTTAGACATTCATGAAAGCTCTGGCTCAGCCTTACAATCCTTGAAACCACTGTATGTAATCCGACAAAATTCAGAATTTCGTAGCCGACTAAGAACAGAGCAGAGTATGCTATCTTTTGGGGCAATATTCTCGTATTGCTTCCTAAAGTAAATATACGAGTAATAAATGGAATCTATTCTATATTACCAGGGGATATCAAGTACTTTACGGTTGCGCCACGTCACCTAGGGATTTTTTAAAAAGTAGAAAAATCCAAAACAAAATCTCAAAAAATAAAAATTATAAAATGCAACAAAAAAAATATGGTGAGGATACATAAATGAATTTAAGCATTTTAAATATTGTATTCTATAAAATAAATTAAGAACTAATCAAACAATACCCGAAAAAATAAGTAAATACAAAAAATCCAAAACAATTCCAAAAAACAAAAAAAAAAACAAAATACAACCGAAATTCATGGTGAGGAGTAATAAATTAAGTTAAGCATTAGAAATGTTAACTTCTAAACAAAATTAAGAAATAATAGGAAGTTCTAAAAAATAATATCCAAAAATCACAAAACAAATCAAGAAAAATCCAAAAAAATAAAATAAAACTAAAATGCAACCACAATTCATGGTGAGGGTGCCGAAATGAATTTAAGCATTACAAATGTTGATTTCTATGAAATAAATTTTAAAATATTAGAAAGAATATAGAAAAATTCTAAAAATTATATTAAAAAATGCATTTGTGCTTTACGAAACTAATGCCACATGCCACATATGTGTAAACATCGCTATTATATAACAAACGGCTACTACTAAGAGGTCACTTCAGTACTGATGGATCGTGCAATTCCATGATCCAGCAAAACTAGAGCACTGTCTTCAACAGTAACCCTAAATTTGGTCCCCTATAGCCTCATATACAAACTTTCTTTCAAAATATTCTCTCCCTGTATTTCTTCTATCTCCGACAGCGTTACCTATATGGAGAATTGTACAGGGAAGAAGAGAGAATCTCTACATGTAAGGGAACGGTGAGGAATTCTCTATTTTAGGAGAGAACACTGTTGGAGCAAATAGGGAAAGAATTTGTCCCCTATTTTAGGGTCGAGGACGATTTAGGGAATTCTATTGGAGATAGCCTAACTGATCATGTTACTGCACGTTACAATGACAACGCACACACACACATGCCAGGCTTAACACAAACCCTACTGGCCAGCTCACCCAGCTTACTTCCGTATCTCCTGTGATTTCTCAGCCACGCTTGGATTAGGTCCAACAGTCTCCCCTTATGTAACACCCAAATTTGGGGTTTGATTCAAATTATGCGCAAAATTCAAATTTTCGTTCAATCTTGGAACAAACCTGACATGTGGCCCCCACTGGCAGTCTCTCTCCTTCCCTCTTTCTCTCTCTCTGTGTTCTTCTCTCTCTTCTCCCGTGCGCTCTCACTGTGCTTTGAGCCGCGGCGGTGCAACTTTTCCCTGCAGCTCTCCTCTGTCTAGCACTGTTCCACGTCGCACGCCGCATCTCCTCCCTCATGTCCGCGCCGAGCGCGCGTCCTGTCGCCGCGGCCTGCCCTGTCACCCGCCGCCTGCAGCCGCGCAGCTTGGTCGCCGCTCCACTCCCTCTTCTGTGTCCCCGAGCACGCTCCTGTGTCCCCCGTTCTAACCCGCGCCCATTTAAGCATCGAGCTCCCTCGCCGGCACTGGTCTCCCGTTTTCCCCCAAATCCACACCTCGCTAGCTACCACCGAAGCAATTCCGATGATTCCGTGAGTCCCCGCCCAATTCCTCCCTACCAGAGCCCCTTGCGACCCTTCTAAACCTTTCACCTCAATCAATTTCAGCTAAGGAGCTTGGAGCCGCCGGATTGACGCATCCCCTGTTTCGGCCGCCGTCGGCATCTTCGCCGCCTCCGAGCCTCCTTCCTCCCCGTCAAAGCTGCGGTGAGCACCTCGTCGATCCCCTCTAGCTCCTAGAGCATGCACATGACCACACAATCCAACAGGCGAGGCCCGCTAGTTAGAGACTCTACGGCTACGGGTCGGCACGCATCGTGGAGCGGATCGGACTGTTGTCGTTCATCGTCAAGCTCCCGACGGGTGACATAGCCCTGTGGCGGCGGCGATTGAACCGGCGGCGCTACAGGCTAGATCTGGTCATGTGCGTGCGCGCATCGGCATCTACGGCACGCTACGGTTCCAATGATGCTCGCGCCGAGGCCGGTCATGGCTGGACGCGGCGGCGTGGTACCGGCGGCGTAGCAAAAGCTCGCCGGAGCAATCCATGCCGAGGGAGAGATCTGCAGGTCATGTGCATGCTCTAGGAGCTAGAGGGGATCGACGAGGTGCTCACCGCAGCTTTGACGAGTAGGAAGGAGGCTCGGAGGCGGCCGGCGGCGAAGATGCCGACGGCGGCCGAAACAAGGGACGCGTCGATTCGGCGACTCCAAGCTCCTTAGCTGAAATTGATTGAGGGAAAAGCTTTAGAAGGGTCGCAAGGGGCTCCGATAGGGAGGATTTGGGTAGGGACTCATGGAATCGCCGGAATTGCTTCGGTGGCAGCGAGGCGTGGATTTGGGGGAAAGGGGAGACCGGCGCCGGCGAGGGAGCTCGATGCTTAAATGGGCGCAGGTTAGAACGGGGGACACAGGAGCGTATTCGGGGACACGGAAGAGGGAGTGGAGCGGCGATCGAGCGGCGTGGATTCGGCGTGGCTGCAGGCGGCGGGTAGGGACGCACGCGTGGCGTGGCCATGATGGAGGATATGCAGTGTGCGATATGGAACACTGCTGAACAGAGCGGAGTTGCAGGGAAAAGTAGCACGGTGGCGGCTCAAAGCACAGTGAGAGCGCACGAGAGAAGAGAGAGAAGAACAGAGAGAGAAAGAGAGAAGGAGAGAGAGAGACTGCCAGTGGGGCCCATGTGTCAGGTTTGGTCCAAGATTGAACGAAAATTTAAATTTTGCGCAAAATTTGAATCAAACCCCAAATTTGGGTGTTACAAATCCCTCCCCCTAAAAGAAAATCTCGACCCCGAGATTGCGCACCTAGTTGAATAGCTCGGGGTATTTTTGCCGGAGTAGCTCCTCGGGTTCCTAGGTAGACTGGTTGCCAGTTTGGTTGCTCCATTGAACTTGGCACATCTTGGTAGCCTTGTTCCTCATTTGGTTTTCCATAATATCCATGATCCGAACAGGTCGTACTTCTTAAGTAAGTTTTCGGTCCGTGGGTGGTTCTAGGAGTTCGATCTGCTCGCTTTCCGAAACTCGAAGTCACCCTTCGAGCTGGGAAACATAGAAGATATTGTGAACGTCCCTCAGTGTCACCGGTAAATCCAGCCGGCAGGCCACTTGTCCTCTTTTAGCAGCGGTAGGGTATGGTCTGATGTAACGGGGTGCCAGCTTTCCCTTCTAATGGATCCTTTGGTTTCCTTTCTAGGGTGCTACTTTTAGGTAAACCGAGTCTCCAACTTGAAAAGGGCAGGTCTCTTCGTCAATGGTCCACGTGGCTTTGCGGTCTTGATTGGGCGGCCAGTAACCTTTCCCTTATAACCCGGACCTTATCCTCAGCATCCTTCAGGGTTTCCAAGCCGAAAACTCGGTTTTCTCCAATTTCAGACCAATAAAGAGGAGTTCTGTACTTGTGTCTGTACAAGGCTTCGAAAGGTGACATCTTTAAACTAGCCTGGAAACTATTGTTGTAGGCAAATTCCGCTTAGGACAGCCATTTTTCCCAATCCGCGGAGAACTCCAGGGCACATGCCCTTAGCATATCTTCTAGGATCTGGTTCACCCGTTCAGTTTGTCCATCATTTTGGGCTAAAAGGAAGTGCTAAAGGACGGATTGGTTCATAGAGCACAGTGTAATCTCTCCCAAAACTGAGAATGAACTAGGTCCCTCGGTCCGACTCAGTTCGCTTGGAACCCCATGCAGACTCACAATTCTGGCCATGTACAGTTCGGCCAACTTATCCCCTATGTAAGTCGTTTTTACAGGTATGAAGTTGTGCGACCTAGTTATTCGGTCCACAATAACCCAAATCGAGTCAAATCCCACCTTGGTATTGGGAAGTCCTAGTTTGAAATCTATAGCGATTTCTTCCCACTTCCATTCCGGGACCATGAGTGGTTGAAGCAGACCAGCTGGTCGTTGGTGTTCAGCGTTGACTTGCTGGCAAACGTGGCACTGCGCCACATATTCCGCTATATCCCTCTTCATCCTAGGCCACCAGAACCTTAACTTCATATCTTGGTACATCTTGGTGCTTCCCGGGTGTAGGGTATATGGAGAGTTATGTGACTCCGCCAGGATCAGATCTCGCAGAGTCTGGTCCTGTGGAACAAAGATCTGTTTCCCTAACCAAAGCACTCCTTGCTCATCCTTGGAGACCTTGTAGCTCTTGTCCTTGGCGATGAGCTTCTCGATCCTTAAGGTGCTAGGGTGCTCCCTTTGTTTCTCCTTGATCACATCGAGCAGGTCCGACTTTACTTCCAAGGTAGCCAGGTAACCTTGGTCAACCACCTCGATCCTTAGCCGACTCAAATCCTCGACGATCTGCTCAGGTACCGAATCGGTCTCTATGTGGTTCCATTGGGATTTACGACTCAGGGCGTCGGCAATGACGTTGGCCTTTCCGAGGTGGTATTGAATATTTAGGTCATAGTTGTTGATTAGCTCTAGTTAGCGTCCTTGCTTCATGTTGAGTGTGCTCTGGGTGGACATAAACTTCAAGCTCTTGTGGTCGGTGAATATATCACAGGAACGACCAACCAAGTAGTGTCTCCAGATCTTCAGGGCATGCACCATTGCTGCCAACTCTAAATCATGGGTGGGGTAGTTAACCTCGTGCTTCTGTAGCTGACGCTATGCATAAGCCACCACCCTTCTTTCTTTCATCTGGACACACCCTAGGCCATATTTGGAGGCGTCGCAGTATACCTCGAACTTCTTGCCCGTGTCCAGGGTCACTAGTACTGGGACGGAGGTGAGTCGTTGCTTGAGCTCCTGAAAACTTTTCTCGCAGGCGTCTGTCCATTTAAACTTCTTATCTTTCTTCAGGAGTTGAGTCATTGGTCAGGCTGTTTTCAAGAAATTCTCAATAAAACACTGACAATATCCCGCCATTCCAAGAAAACTCCTTATCTCACTAACGGACGTTGGTGCTGTCCACTCTATCACCGTAGTCACATTAGCCGGGTCTACCTTCATTCCATCGGCGGATACGATGTGCCGTAAGAAATTGACATCATCTAATCCAAAACTCACACTTGCTAAACTTAGCGTAGAGTTGAAATTCTTCGTAGCTCGTCCAAGACCAGGCGTAGGAGCTTCTTGTGTTCCTTATCCTCCTTGGAATATATCAAGATGTCGTCCATAAAACCACTACGAAATGGTCTAGGAACTTCCATCAGGATCTTGTTCATCATCTCATAAAGTGAGCTGGGGCGTTGGTCAGACGAAATGGCACCACTAAGTACTCGTATCTTCCATATCTAGTGGTGAAGGCGGTCTTGGGTATGTCGACCTCCCTAAACCCTAAACCCTAACTTGGACTTGGTGGTATCCAGACCGAAGGTCGATCTTCGAGAACCATTTGGCGCCTCTAAGATGGTCAAACAGATCATCGATCCGGGTTAGGGGATACTTATTCTTGATTTTGACAACATTTAAGGCTCAATAGTCCACCACCATCCTTCGGGTCTTGCCTTTCTTGTCCACAAACATGACGGGGAACCCCACGGTGGGGAACTGGGACGAATTGGTCCTTGAACTTGCATCTCGTCCAGTTGTTTCTTCAATTCGGCCAGCTCCACTGGTTTCATCTTATAGTGGCTCATATATTGGGCGGTTCCAGGGATAAGATCGATGGGACACTCCATGCCACGATCCGGTGGTAGTCCAGGTAGCTCTTCAAGGAAGACGTCCAGGTACTCCTTTACCATGGTCGCTAAAGTGGGGTCATCCTTTTCAAGGAACCAGATCGCTCTGCCCCATCTAAAGGGAGTGTCTACCTTCCAAATAATCTCGTAACACCCACATCGAAGCAGCTAGATTTCCCTTCTGGCGTGGTCTGTCACTTCTTGATAGTGTTGAAGCCAGTCCATCCCAATGGTCACGCCAATCCCTTGGCAAGGTATGACCATAAGGCCAAAGTGAAAACCATGGCTCTTCTGCCTAATTTCTTCATACGGACACGCTCTTGTGGCGGTCAGCATGCCTTCCGGAGACTTTATTACTAGAATCTTGTTCAATGGAAAGGTCCCATACCTATCCTCTTCGGGGCATCGAATGAGAGTTAGCTTCCTCTTGATGATGTGGAGCCAATATTCGGTTTCCATTGGTTAGTTGGCATGAGAGAACATTGGGTCTTCGCTCGCAAGAAATCTGCTAGCTTCATTCCGCATCGATTCTTAGCTTGTTTTTGCTTGCGGAGCACCTTGTCGAGAATTTGTGCTTGATAAGCCCTGACTTGACCTAGGGTCAGATCCACGGGTGGTGGTGCCGAAATGCCCTCAAGACCACGGCCACGTCCTTGGCCATGACCTCGGCCTCCACCAGCATCCCAATCGGCACCAACCCTACGAGCCTGACTGGCTCCTCTGCATATTGCTATCTATAGGGTATACTCATATATATAAATATGCATGAATTTTTATCACAAATTAGATTGAAATGCAACAAGAAACATAATCAACCAAGTCAAGGAAACAATGTAGAACATATTTTCGCTGCCAATCAAGGCAGTTCTCAAAAAACCCTTGCCATAGAGGCAAGCAGTATATGGTACAGACCAAAAGTTTTTTCCCTACCCTAAATAGGTCCACAATTCATCATACATAAAATGAGCCCATCATCTAATATGACGGCAGCTATCCAACTAACAACATAGCTAGGCCCATCATCTGCTAGGGCATACGGCTCTACGGCTCACGGAAAGAGGGAGTAAGGGCATGTTTGCTTCTCTGCCGCATGCCGCCACGCCCAGGCTGCGGCCGCGCCGCAATTGCGGCGCCCAAATCCAGCACCACGCTTGCGGCGAGCTGAGGCGGAGAAAATGCACTGCGCGGCTTGCACTGCGCTGTGGCACGCCAGAAAGTGCGGCAGCAACCAAACCGACGCCGATGCGAGCGTGGCGTGCCGCACTTGCGGCGTGGCGGCCTACGGTCAGCAACCAAACATGCCCTAAGTGCTCTAGCTATGGCGACGACGCGAGTAGATGATACGCGGGAGCACACACTTCAAGATGAAGTCAAAGCCGAGAGCGAAGGACGGCCTCGTCAACGGTCTTGGAGCTGGTGGTGCAGGACCGGCGTCTTCTCCAGTGTTGGTGTCGGCATCGGGATTGACGTCCATCTGTGGCTGCTCCTGGGGAGCCTCGGAAGAAAGTGGCCCGTGGCGTGGTATCCCCACTAAGTCTTGGGTGGTAGTGTCCTCTTCCGCATCGCCGTGTAGGGGTTTTCGGCAGCGGACAATGCGACCCCCGGAGGTGAGAGCGAATGATCCTGCTGGTCCTGTTGGGCCATCATCTGTTGTGCCTCCTTCTCCCGGAGTAAGTGATGTGCAGCCCTCGCCATGTCTCTCTGATGTCTCGTGAATGCAAGGCTCCTATCGTAGTGGTGGAGGAGTGTTGGCGATACTTACGCTCAAAGAAATTAATCCGCAAGCGGATGGATATCGCTTGTAGTTTTCAACAGGAGTATTCGTAGAGTTCTCGAATCCACAGGGTTTAAAGAGATAAACCTCTATATCTTAATTATTTAAAATACCAGTCAGTCTAGGTAACGGGGGTTAGGATAAATGAAAAGACCGAGACACACACACACGATAAATATTCACACAAATAAAGAGAAAGCTACTCTAGCTAGATAGACATTGGGAGGACAACGAGACAAGTTTAATAAGTTCACAAAATCGTGTGATTCAGTTTATTGAGCGAGCTTGGGGTATTCTATCAGTGGTTCACTTGGTAACATCGTCGGTGCTCGGACATTCACTACCACCCGCTATCCTGAATTGTAATCCCGAATGGTTATGATCATTCCGATAGGGCTCTACTGGTCCAAAGCCGGACGAGCTGAAGTAAAGTTCAACACAATAGCAATGAATGAAGTGATCTCACTAATTGAAACAATTAGGAAAGGGTACAAGAGCTATTACCCGAATTCCCGAAGACACTTCCAAAACTCTGAGTGTCAGCCTGACTTGACTCTAACTCCCAACTACTACTAACTAAGAGCTACTCTAATAAGTGCTAGCTCCCAACTACTACTAACTAAGTGCTACTCTAATAAGTGGAATGAACGTGTGGAATGAACGTGTGGAATGTGTTGTGTGTTGTGTTACAAGTGAGGTGTAGGGGTCCTTTTATAGTGTTCTGCAGCCAACCGGGGTGTTCCACGCGTAGGGACACTTGTCATCTAACCCTCCTCCAAAGGCGAATCCAAAGGGGCTCAAGACTGGGTCGGCCGGCCTAGGGTGGGTCGGCCGACCCACCTTCTTCACCTCTCGGCCGTGGATTTCTTCTAGGATGCTTCTTCTAGGATGTTCCCTTGATGGTGTAGATTAACCCCTTAAGCCGGTGGATCAAGTGGACATGCGCAAGAAAGGAATCCAAGGGAATCCTATGCTCATTTGTGAAGCAACCTTGTCCATTCGATCAAACCGACTGTCGTGGACGGCTTAGATGTTTTCATTTGTGCTTTTGTGCCACTGGGGAGAAAACAGAGTTGGATTGGTGACGTGGCCAGGTCGACCGGCCTAGGGTGGGTCGGCCGGCCTGGCATTTTGCCCGGTCTGGCTCGGGTTTTTCCCATTTTGTACCCGTAGACCCACAACTCACCAAAACTTGTGGAACTTTATTAGAATAAATAAAATGTTAGTATAAACCTGATTTTCCCTCGGAAATGCTGGAATTCCGGAATATGTTGACGTATAAAATTGGTGTTTATTTGACGTCAACAAGGAGCCGTCTGTTCTCCCCCCACACTCAAAATATTGTCCGCCGTCCGGAGCGACAAACATAACAGCCTGATTTCCTCTAGCGCTCCATTGACCAATTGTCGGTGTAGGAGTACTGGCGGTAACAACCCATCTATCGAAAAATTTTGGCACTAATTTTGTTAGAACAGATGGGCGGAGTATTATAGGGTGTTTTAGGCATAAATATTTGTCACAAAAAGGAAATATATAAATAATTTTTCCTAATTTCGACCTCTAAGTCATATGGGTTCTACAGTCGCGGGCTCTGGTACCAGCTATGTCACCCCTCAATTTTAACTTACCTTGAGGGTCGATGATCCCGTGCACTAGCCCCTGGATCAGTACGCTAGCGCGGAAGACCAAGTAGTTGATTCATGCATACATCGATAGAATAGATTCCTGAATATTACATCACAGTGTTGCGCCTTTAGGCGACTTTTTTAGTAAAGTGGCCCATACACGCCTTAGATTACAAAAGAGTAGTTCAGAGAACAGCGGATACCAATAATTCACCCAAAAGAATCCTATCGACTATGATCCATCAGCGACTGGAGCGGCCCCTAAGACTCCTCGGGTCCACCATGGTCCTGTCCGTCGTCTTCGAGACACGCGTAAGGGTCATCTTCGATGCCATCGTCTAAGGAAGGTAAGTAGGAGAGGTCAGCGTCATCCAAATGCTGGCTAGTTAACATTTCCCTTAATACATTTAGTGTAGAAGGATTTATTTGGAGGAGAGGGTTATTTTATTTGCATAAAGCCAAGTTTATAAGACTTTTGGAAACATCCTAACTAGCAACTAACTATCACTTGTATTGTTGTGAATAAATCAGAGGTTATCATCATAATCATGCATCCCGAACCCCTCTATCAGCCAAACATGACAATCAACACACAAATCGACCAACTCTAAATCATAAATCCAACCACCTTACCCAATCACCTCAATCCATACCAGCTTATAGACAATTAACACACAAATTGACCAACCCTCGATCATAAACTCAACTAGCTTACACAATCACCATACCAGCTGATACTTTCCAGACTTTCTCCTGGTTGCCCCCAACAATTCCTAGTTCTGCCATCATTCCTAACTGGTGGTCATCGCCGACAATGAATTTGTACGCGGGGACGCTAATCAAGAGCCAAACCAGATGGTAGCACAAGACCGGGTTTATACAGGTTCAGACCCTCAGCCGAGGTAATACCTTACTGTTGACACCCAAATTTGGCAGAAAATCGGATATGGTGAAAAGGCTAAATTTATCAGAATTATTGGGCTGAATCAGAATATGGGCTTTATTGGCAAAGGAGAAAAGCATATTGAAGAAACGGATGGAGACAAGACTTCGGGAGAAATATGATCTGATCGGAAGCGTGATGCGGTAAAATAGGTCGTATCGGTATCGACTTTGTAATACTATAAATAGGACTTTAGACCTCGATAGAAAGAAATATCATACTCAATACACAAATTACTTTCTCGAATCCGATCGACTTCGTCGAAAGGCTTCAACTCGCAGGCAGAGCTATCTCGATGGGATAATCGATTCTCTCCTTGTAACCCGTATACGTGGCTGTATCATCTTGATCTCGTGTATACAAAGCATGTTAAACTGCCTCAGGATTTACCGATCTTTAACGTGTTCTCGCATATTGCACTGTCTCGATTTAATCGATCTGTAATGTGTAGTTATCTTGCAATGCTAATTGTCAAGTATTTCGCTTGCTTTTCCTGAATCCGATATATGAGACTGTCTCGTTTAATTGATCTTGCATATGCCTTGTTTAGGATTTTGCGTGTGTAAATGTTTGCCAATTAATGTTGTGTTTATCCATATTAGCTTTGAGTCTTCAAATCAGTTTATTGATTTATATCAGGATTTAGATCTGAATACTGTCTTGGCCTGACCAATCTATTCAAATCTGTTCATTGATTTAATCTGATAAGTCGATATACAGATTGATCGCTAATGTTATACATAAAATACCAAAAAGAAGTGAAAAGTTTATATTTGAATATTTATTTCTGTTCAATTGCTCTATCAGGCATAAAGCCGATAGATCTTGTAATCGGGTTCTTTAAAACCGATTACAAATAACCTGATCTGGCTACTGCAAAGCCGATTAGGTTGATATTACTGACGATTTTCTCCTTGTCAATTTACAGGTCAAATTGACTGGCACGCTTGGTCTTTGGTTGCGACGCTAGCACTGACTAGACGCTTCCGCACGTGTGTTCATAGAAATCCACTTTTTGTGTCAACACCTACTTCCTGTGCTCTGGGATTATGATTGATCAAGATGCGGGATGCAAGATGACCAAGATGATGATGTTGAGATCTATTATGTCGAGCTATGTCTATGGCCTCTACCCCCTCCCTTTATATAGTGTAGGGGGAGATAGAGTTACACGGTAGCACGTGATATACGGTACCTAATTCTGTTATGCTGTTACATGTCATGCATGTGTTGATCTTCTAATTACATGGAGCTAGATCATATCATCGGGAACTTCCTTGGAGCTTAAGGCACGTGTAACCCGAGTGGTCTTTATCCCTAACCGGCCGACTTGGGTCGTCCCCCATCTGCTCCCTTATGGGTCTTCTAGAGGATACCCGGGGCCAATGTAGTCCACAACTTTGTTCATCAAGCTCATGAAATGAGAAGGAGCATTAGTCGGACAAAAAGACATCACAATGTACACATACAGTCCATACCGAGTTGTAAATGTTGTCTTTGGGATATCCTCCTTTCGGACCTTTATCTGATGATGGCCAATCCTCAAATCAATTTTTGAAAACACTCGAGCTCCTTTTAACTAATCAAACAGATCATCGAACCGAGGCAACGGATATATGTTCTTAATGGTCACTTCATTCAATGACCAGTAATCCACACACATACGCAATGTGTTATCCTTCTTCTTTATCAAGATTACAGGAGATCCTGATGGAGAAGAATTGGGCCTTATAAATTCTTTTCCTTGCAACTCCTTAATCTGCTTCTTTACTTCCACCAACTGATTAGCAGACATCTGATATGGTCAATGGGATATCGAGGCGGTTCTTGGAGCTAACTAAATAATAAACTCCACATCTCTATCTACCGGCAAACTAGGTAAATCATTGGGAAACACATCAGGGTATTCACAAACAACAAGAATTGACTCCAAATTTAAACTTTCAGACCTTACTTGTTCACCTTCCAAATGATTAATGATACTGGTCCTTCTCAGAACAGGCACACTGGACACAAAGTCAATCTCAACACCACTGCCCCTGACTAGCTTTACCGGCCTTCTGGCACAATCAATCTGACATTGTACTTGGCTAACCAATCCATTCCCAAGATAAAATCTAGTCCTTTAGACTCAATAAGATAAGATTTTCAAAGAACTCTATCCCATTAATCAAAATAGATACCTTGGGACAAAACTCGTGTGCAAGCATAGCCCTTACTGGGGTTTGCACTAAAAGAGGGGTTTTTAACGAACATATCTCCCAACCATTTTCATCAACAATATTGCTCAATTTAAAAGAATAAATTAGTAAAATGCATGCTTATTTGTCTGCCTAATTGTTAATCACGTAATACGTATACATGCCTACCTTGAACTGTTTTAGCCTTAATGACTGTCTTGATTGTCATTGCTCTTGTTAACCTATGATTAGTTTGGTAACCACCTTAACCCTACCTAATGGATAAAACTTGCTTAGACAGGCTTCGGCTTATCAAATCTTCTGGCTAATTGCCACGGAACGGTGAACCAATATTCACCAGTTAATCATTATTCCCATTTAATATGGCATAACATATGACAGTTAGGGCTGGTCGATGCATGTTGGGCTACTTGTGTTTGAGCGTTTGGATAGGTGGGTACTTGGTCGGTTTGGGTCAGTCGGTTCGGAAAGTCCAAGTGTGTGGTGTGGTCAATGACCATGGAAGTAGAGAATGAATGGTGGGTTGCCCCTAGTTGAATTTGGACATCCTGAGAGATGATTAAGGCACAAGATGCCTAGTGCTGAGTTTAGCCAGGGCTTAACCAGGAGTAGCGCGGAAAAACACACGTAGCGTGGGTGGGGGGCGTTGTCATCTGCGGGATGGTTCCAACACAACGCGTGGCCATCGAGCGGAGCACGGGACGTGGATCGCCAGTTTTGAGCACTCTGCGGAGGCCCTCTGGGACCAGTCTCGATAGGGGACCGGAATTGTCCTTCACCGAGGGTGAAAAAGGCCACACATCCTTAGGGTGACGGTCGGATAGGGAGGACCGGCAACCCTATTAGGCCGGGGTGATCACGCCATGGCATGTGTGGTCCGCAACAGGATTCGCCAAATCCTGGAATGATGGCAGAACTAGGAATGGTTAGGGGCAACCAGGACAAAGTCTGGAAAGTATCAGCTGGTATGGTGATTGTGTAAGCTGGTTGAGTTTATGATCGAGGGTTGGTTAATTTGTGTGTTAATTGTGTATAAGCTGGTACGGATTGAGGTGATTGGGTAAGCTGGTTGGATTTATGATTAAGAGTTGGTCGATTTGTGTGTTGATTGTCGTGTTTGGCTAATAGAGGGGATCGGGATGCATGATTATGATGGAAACCTCTGATTTATTCATAACAATACAAGTGATAGTTAGTTGCTAGTTAGGATGTTTCCAAAAGTTTTATAAACTTGGCTTTATGCAAATAAAATAACCCTCTCCTCCAAATAAAGCCTTTTACACTAAATGCATTAAGAGAAGTGTTAACTAGCCAGCGTTTGGATGACGTTGACCTCGCCTACTTACCTTCCTTAGACGATGGCATCGAAGATGACCCTTACGCGTGTCTCGAAGACGACGGGCAGGACCATGGTGGACCCGAGTAGTCTTAGGGGCCACTCCAATCGCTGATGGACCCTAGTCAATAGGGATTCTTTTGGATGAATATTGTGGTATCCGCTGTTCTCTGAACTACTCTTTTGTAATCTAAGGCATGTATGGGCCGCTTTACTAAAAAGTCGTCTAAGGGCGAAACACTGTGATGTAATATTCAGAAATCTATTCTATCGATGTATGTATGAATCGGCTACTTGGTCTTCTGCGCTAGCGAACTGATCCAGGGGCTAGTGCACGGGATCGTCGACCCTCAAGGTAAGTTAAAATTGAGGGGTAACACCTTAATCCAAATGCTGCTCAAGATTCTGTATACCATGACAGTAACTCATCGCTGACAATTTTTCCGTTGACAAGGCCTTAATCATTGCATCGTCATTTTGCTCCTCTGAGCGAACAAATTCTACATCTATTTCTCCGCCTTCAATGCATTGTCTAATGAAATGATATTTCACATGTATATGCTTACTTCGGCCATGGAATACCGAATTCTTCATGAGGGGCAATAGCTGATTTGTTATCAACAAATAATCTCACTTGCTTGGGTTCTTGCTGTAACAATTCCCAGCCACAGGGCTTGCCATGCTGCTTCCGTGGCCGCCATGAATTCAGCTTCACAAGATGACAAGGCCATCGTCTTTTGCTTCTATGAACTCCAAGACACAAGACTGCTATTCAAATAGAAGGCTATCCCACCTGTGCTCTTCCGATCATCAAGATCACCAGCAAGATTGCTGTTAGTATAACCTATGATTACTTCATCTTCGCCATTTCCTTCCACATACACAGTGAATCGTCCCTTTCAGATATCTTAGGATCAGTTTCACTATCTTATGTTGCATCACCGTAGCACTCCATGTATCTGTTGGTCACTCTAACTACATAGGAGAGATCAGGTCGAGTGTGACGTAAATACCTGAGACATAAATATGAGCCTTTAATTCCATAGGAATCTTGGTTGGGTTGTAGTTTGCCATGCCAAATTGCTCTAGCACCTTCTTGGCATAAGCACTTTGTTTAAGTGCACCTGGTTTACCTCTTGTATCACTTCAATTCCTAAGCAGAAATTGAGTAAACCAAGGTCACTGATTTCAAATTCCTCCATCATTTGCCACTTGAATGATGTGATCTCATTTGGGTTCTCCCTGTGACTATGAGGTCATCTACCTAAACCCTAACAATGATGCCAGTCTTGCCTTCTCCTCTAATGTACACTGCCTGTTCTTGTGCACAATGACAAAACCCAGCTACTTCCAACATTTATCCAATCGGATGTTCCATGCTATTGGTTCTTGCCGCAGTCCATAGAGTGCCTTACTAAGCTTATACACACATTTCTCCTTGCCCTTCACAACAAATCCCTCCTGCTGGTTCACATACACCTCTTCCTCTGGGTATCCACTTAGAAAGGCTGACCTAACATCTAGGTGAATAGGTGTCGCATCTCCCATCGATGATTGGTAGCTATGGCAAGAATCACATGTATCGTATCAAGTCTTGCCACTGGTGCAAACACCTCTACAAAATCAATTCCCTGTTGCTGCACATAGTCCTTCACAACCAGTCTTGCTTTGTACTTGGTCACCTCTCCAATTGAATTTTTCTTCACCTTATACATCCACTTCACAAGCCGAGAAATTTGACTTTTTGCCCCAAAGTTGAGCTGCCTTAGCTCAACTTAGGGCAAAAAATACAAGGCAGCTCAACTTTGGGGCAAAAAGTCAAATTTCTCCTTCAAGCCAATTGGTTTTTGCCCCAATAGCAGATCAGTGAGTGTCCAAGTACCATTCTTCTCAATGGCTTCAATTCCAGTTTCATTGCCTCTTCCCACTTAACGTGTTCAGCAGCATCAGTATATCTTGTTGGTTCCTCCAAATATAGAAGAAACACTTCAGCATCTATATCTTCTTCACGGAGTTCAACCCTTCTTGTCTCCTGCATGATTTCAGCAATGCTTCTATACCGGGGAGGCTCATCATCCAAATCTGCACTATTGACTAGTGGGGTCGACGCAGAAACAACAGGCTCAGAGGTGGTTGCTGTTGCTTGACCAGCAGCCCACGCTCGCGCCCTTGTAACTGGCCCTGGGGAATGGAGCACACATATTCTTGCTGGTCCGCATCCTTGGTGCCAATGATGATGTTGATGTAGTTGGATGCCGACTTTGAGCAGCTAGTGACGGGGAAGGAGTTGCTCCAACCTGGGCAACATTACCCTATGCATCAGGTACAGAATAACTCGATCGTCAACAGCTTATGTTGGAAGCTCTCCACCACAATGAAATCCGAGCTAACTTTGACACCAGTGCCTACATCCCAACACCACCCCAGATTCTCCTCAAACACAACATCCCTACTTACATGTAATTTGCTCCTCCGTGGGTCATATAGGTGATGTACCTTGCTTCCTTATTGAACCCTTAAGTACACCATTTTCTCACTACGATCAATCTTCTTCGTAACCACTTTCATGTGTGTCGTGCATCCGAATACCCTCAAGTGACCCAGGTGTGGCCTTTTCTTCTTCCAAGCTTGATGTGGAGTTTGTTCAATCGGTTTAGGAGATATAGCGCATGCTTAACAACTTCACCCTAGAAATTATTAGGCACATTCATACTTTTTAATAGTGCACGCACCATTGCCATTACCATGTAGTTCGTTCATTCCACTACCCCGTTTTGCTACGGTGAATACGGTGCAGTGAGATGCTTGACTATGGAAAAACTTTTCACCGAAATTTCGCCAAAATTCCAGAATTTTCGAGCATTTTGGACCCCCCCCCCACACACACACGATAAAATTATGTGTCGGGCAAAAAAAATCGGGTTAATTCAAAATGGGCTTCTAGCCCAATAGCCCAGTTGGCCCATACAACCTCCCTGTATAAATAGAAAACCCTAGCTTTTCTTTCTCTGACCCCCAATTCCCTATTCTGATTTCAGCGGCTCATAGACGGCGGCTTCCTTGCGATGGCTTCGTGGCCATGGAAGTGACTCAGTGCAAGGTGGTGGTGGCCAAGCCGACACTAGAGGTTGTCATTTATAATGTGAGGATTGAAAGTTCAATTGATGAAACGTGCTAGTGATGGCCTAAGGAAAAAGAAGAGAAATAAAATGGTTGTTGTGGAGGAAGATGAGGTTCTTATGGGTACCGATGATGACACAGAAGAAGAGGACAATGCTAAGAGTCTTGTTTATGCTGAGTTTCAGGACAGCAGCTCTCATGAAGATGATACTGCTACTGACAATGACAACGATGATGCGAGAGATAACAGTAAAGGACGTGGTGACAAAGGAGTTGGCAATGTTGTGAAAGAAACAAACTCTCAAGGTTAGAAAATGTTGTTTTCTCTCATGTTATGTAGTAATTGTAGTAGAATATTAATACTATTTTGTTCTTTTTAGCCATTCATGATGCGCGTGCTACTCATGACATAGCCTAAGGTTCTCGTCATACAAAACATCGTGAGAAGATCGTCGCTAGTCTGTACTAGCTTGTATGATGCTAAAAGAATATTTCCTATTCTTCCCTTTAATTGCTTCATTTATTTTAGTAAGGATCCAGTTTCTATACCGTTATCTACTTTGAGCCTTTTGATTAAATTATTGTTCTACTGCTGTTGAGAGTTCATAGTATCTCTCTAGAGACTTATTCCTATTGAATGATCACATTTAGTGTTCAAACTTCATAGAGTTTACAGTGAAACAATGCCGAGCCTTTCCCTTTGAACTGAATAGTGGAGCCGTTTCCAAACCTCACTTGCCCCTGGATAGACTGATCAAGCAGGCTCCTCCTCCTCAGCTCGTGCAAAGCTTGCCTCCCCTGTGCGTGGCTTCTGCACTTACATTCCGAGGCGTACTGTCCCATTTTGCTGCAATTGAAACATTGAATATGGCTCTTGTCGTGGCCACCGCCGCCTGAACCACTTGCATCATGTTTCGCGGGCATCCGCAACACAAACTGCTACAGCCTATGTCGCTCTAGGGACCACCTTGGTCGCAAGTGTTGTTGTCCACTACAGGAATCTGCATTGGTGTCGGCGGCCGAAAAAACCGTGTTGGTGGCGGAAAAGCTGTTGACAGACTAATGTCGGCGGTCCAAGGAAAGCCGACGACATAGAAGTGCAGTATCGGTGGCTATCGAAACACCGACAACACAACCTCAGCCCCTCTCCCGGCCGCGAATCAAAATTCAAAATTCATGCCCTCCAAAACAAACTATATCAGCGTCCAAAAAAACCCTGACGACACACCTAAGCCCCCATCACGGGGAGCGACGCAAAATTTAAATTTGGATCCCGCCAAAACATGCTGTGTCGGTGGCATCACTAGAGCCGCCAACAAAGATGCAACCCTCTCACGCCGCACTAACACCCTAACAGGACCACCTCAAGGTGGTCCCGCATGTCAGATGAGGAACGTCTCTCCCATGTGAAACAGAGGAGGGCTGGCAGCGTCTGTGTCGGCGACCTATTCCATGGCCAACGACACAGGTAGCTAGTAGGTGGTCAGACCAGCCACCTGGTGAGGACCTGTGTCGTCGGCCTGAGACTAGACCACCGACATACGTTTGCCATATGGTAGCCCACTATTGGTCTGTGGGGCCCACATGGCATAGCACCATCTTTGCAGCTGTGCCGTCAAGGAAGGCTTGTGTCGGCGGCTGACAGGGCCGTTGACACAGGTCCTCACTAGGAGGGCTGTCCTCGGAGTTGACTTTATCGTTGGGGTCAATCTTTAGCCGTCGACACAGATAAGGCCTCTCTCAGAGGATGGCGTCCTTCTAGTATCCTACTCAAGGGAATGGGTCTGATTATATCGAGCAAAAACGATCATTGAAAATACCTTAGCACCCATTAGCCAATCACCAGCCGCAACGCGTGTTAATTCTAAATGGTCACTCGCTTATGAACACAATAATCAACACATCCTCTCATTTCCCTCTTTCTTCTCCAAGAATAGGACATGGGCTCCCTAGGGTGACACATTATGCTAGATTAACGTTTTGACCGCAAACACTCTAACCGTTCCTTAAACTCCGATTAGAACAGACGAGCTGTTCGATAAGTTTCGATAAGCTAGTTACCTAGCTCAAACCCAACAGGAACAACCAAGCTTTTCCCATAACAAATTCAATTGACATATTGCACTGTAATAAAAAAAAAACATTGTGAAGGCACTTCCATCACAAAAACGACATGGTATGCCCCTAAGAGTGATGTTATGAAATCATTCCCAAAGGAACCAGTTGCCCTTAGGCTGTCTCCAACAGTAATCCCTAAATTCGATCCCTTATAGCCTTATATACAGGTTTCCTGTAAAAAGATTATCTCCCTATATTTTTCATATCTCCAACAACGTTCCCTATATGGAGAATTGTACGGGGAAAGAGAGAGAATCCCTACATATAAGGGAATGGAGAGGAATTCTCTATTTTAGGGAACGGAATAGGGAACCCTGTTGTAGCACATATGGGAAGAATATGTCCCCTATTTTAGGGTAGAGGGTGTTTTAGAGAACCTTGTTGGAGACAACCTTAGCACATATATCAAACCTTGTAAAGAATCAAGCTCAAAAACTCCAACGAAATCATACCAAAAGATAGCAGCGAAAGGAATGCTAATTATAAAATTTGCTAGTCACACACATCATATACTCTTTGTAATAAAAACTCGACCATAAACTTTACAATGAAAACATCAAATTTCATAACACCCATTGTATTTTAAGTGGGTAGAACAGGTAACTATCATGGTTGATCAGACCATTAGTTACTTGCACTGCACACCGAATACAAGGGTTAGGTTTACACGTAAATTCCGGATCACAAAAAGGATACATGGGCATGAACAAGAGTTCGATGTTGGCCCCCATATAACCAGTTCAACAATCTAATAAAGAAACTCAACACAACCCTTACTAGTAAAAGATAAAGTTTGAAGAACCGAGGCACCAAGACAAAACAACCAGTGGACACACTATCAACACAATAATAAGTTTCTGGCTCATTCTATGATAAAACAGGAACATTTCAAATACATCCACATGGTCCTAAATATCTTTGTATCCAATTATGCTACTGTCCCCTTGGTTCCCCATAGGTTGCGAAGCCTAACAAATTGTATAAAGATTGATGGTTGGCTCTAAAGCCGCAACAAAAATCAGGACAAAAGCTGACCTCTTGCTTACTGACCACCTATCTTTTGAGAAGAACAAGACTAGATCATCATGCACTAAAGAAAACAATTTGATACCCCAATGATAGACCAACACAACTAGAGAAAACATGAAACCCACCAATCTCCCTCCTAATGGGTTGGAACACAAATTGGCTTGCAAAAAAAAAAAGTGACATGACTCAGCATGACAACCAATATTGCTAGACAAGAGTGTCTAGCAACTATCAGGAAAACAAACTATGAACACGGATTCCAATAGGATTGGATTATACTCGATTCCAACTGACCTACCATGGACAACAATACAAATCATTTGTTTTAGAGGGCACTAAGGCGCCCGGTCCACATCGTACCATGAACATTTTCCAAATCCTAAAACTTTTGGTCTGAAATGCTCCATTTGAATCAACATTAAAAAAGCTTGCATCCATCACTTAACATGCTCATAAGCAAACATCCAACATGTGTGATGCATCCATGACCCTCTTAACATCTTCTAAGGCATATTCCCAATATCCCTCTTAACTCAAAACGGTAGCAATAGCTCAATGATCGAGCAACAAGCCTAATAAAACTAGGCAAAGGAAAGTTGGTGTTCTAAAGAGGCAGATATTTTAACAAGAATGGGAATAGGGCATATATTACCTTTATACCCTTAAGCAACCTCCATAAAGGGCACTATTATAGTTTAAGGAACAATTCTTAGGAACAAACCTATAAATTTTAATGTGAACAAAAGATCAACACACCAATGAGAATTGAACCATCTCTACTAATAGACAAGCTTGCTAGGAGACTACACAAACACATGTACAAGTCTACAAAAGAAAACCCCCAACAAACAGTTAAAGGAATCCAAAAGTCTCTTGAAAAAGCCAACAACAACTTAACAACACCCCATAAGAACCACACCACACTCGTGATGCCCCTAGATAAAACATAGCATCAAACTAATTGTAAATAAAATATAGGTAGATCATCACTATAACCACTAGAGTCTTAATTAACAATACTATCAACCAAACAAACAAAAAATGTCATGTAGACCCATACCCATCCTATGGAGCACCAGTGTGTCAGGTCTTGATTAATTAGTTAAATCACTAAGTCAGAATTTACTGTTACATATTAATTCTAACTCATTACTTCACCCATAAAGGACCTGAAGCCCGCTCTGATACCAACTGTAACACCCCAACCTAACATGTATCAAGTACTACGAACATAACATACACAACACAATATTACATAGAAAACTTCAACATCATGTCCCCTATAAATTTACACTTTTACGTAGGATATTCTCAAACTCACAATAATATGTAAGCACGCAAATTAAAATAACATTCTAGAACCATAAAGCATAATTAAGGTACTATCCAAGCACTAAACTTTAGTAGACACTAAACAATAACGAACCGAGTTAACATTTAATCAACTAATGGAAAAGAAAGATTCCAAGCTATCATATTATGCGACTATGTTTATTTGAATCACTAAGAAATTTAATGTGGAGTTTAAAGTGTGTGTGTGGCAACAGTGTACTACGCCCATTCCATCCATGCTTCAATGGTCATCTAAAAAAATCAAGGTTCAAGAACTTGCTACTCGGTACTGACTCGGTGAGATACCGAGTAGTGAGTACTCGGATTACTCGGGAGTACTCGGAAATTACTCGGTACCAATTACTCAAAAAATTAATATAGGATTAGTAAACATATATCGACGTAATGATGGCATAGCTTCTTTCATATGACTTAATGATACTTGTAAATCTACATGTATGAACTATTAACACAAAGTAGAGTGCACGTTACGACTTACGACATATCGCAACTCGCAAGTTCGCAACATATGACATATCGCAACTCACAAGTTCGCAACATATGACATGATCACATTAATACATGATAGGTAATACACTAAAACATCATAAAATGTTCGCAAATCACATCCAACAAGCACTCAAAGGATTTACTCGGTTTTTACTCGGCCGTTACTCGGTTTTTACTCGGTTTTTGACCGATTACTCGGTCTGACCGAGTAATCAACCGAGTTGGCCCTTCTCGACTCGGTGGGGGCAGCGAGTAGCGATTACTCGGCGAGTACTCGCCGAGTAATACCGATTTTTAGAACCACAAAAAAAATAGCAAGCAAGAGTGAGTATAAAACTCAGCAAGTACATAAAACAAGGCAGATCATACTCTTATCTAAAATAACATAAAACATCAAATCATAGCTTCTTCATAATTTGATATGCAATCATGAAATGCATATGCTCATGCTCATTTCTTATATGCATGTACCGGTACCACTGAGTGTACACACGTTAATGTCACACTCTACACTCCATCACGTGGAGGTTGACCGCCGAAGCAAGCCTACCTCGCCATCCGTGGGGGTGCCTACCAAGTACCGAAGTAGGTCTTTCATGCCATCATCATGCTCATAGATGCAAATGCATCGTATGAGTCGTTTACCATCGTATCATCACATACCAACAAGACACAGTACACATAGGAATAAGCATTCAATCATAAGGCATACAGAACGGATAACCACAATGAAATATGCACTTGCCTCCTCTCTCAAACGATGTCGAGTTAACCGTAGGTGGAACCGATCCCGAAGCGGGATTTCCAACAATAAAACGCCCAAATCAACACCTAGCAAGAGAGAAAGACGCTCTCCAATGAGTATCAACTTATAATCATCTAGAACAAGTTAATTCACCAAAGCTTCAACTTCTATAAATTCGAAATTCATCAAATTTTATTCTTAACAATAGGTTAAAACGACCATAACAGCCAAACCGTAAGTCCGAATTTCATGTTCTTGGACTCTACGGAAAGAAAATTTCGAGATCTACAACTTCCGTAAAATAACCAAAGTCTAATTCCTAACAGATTTTAATCAATTTTAGGAATAAGGGTACTGCTGTAGCAATTGATCTGTTAAACCCTCATCTACAAGGATTCACTCATATTAACCACGAAAATTAGCATCTAATTTGGGGAATATCATAAGAACACATGCAACTTCGTCACACTTAAACCAATCAACAAAAATCAAATCACAATTTCAAACCCTAATTCCTCTTTCTTACCTTCCTCTTCCCCTCCCTTCTCCTTCCTTCTTTCTGCTCCAAGCCAACGCCTTCCCTCCTTCTTAACAACCCACAAATCCCTCCTCCCCTTTAGATGAGAAGCCGGACGAAGATGGGGAAGAGAGGGGCGGCGCTAGGGAGGATGTTGGACAAAGGAGGCAGAAGGTGGGGCTGGGCCTGCGACGGGCGACCTCGCCTGCGACGGGCTCCCCTAGATCCGACCGGCGGCGACCTCGCCTGCGACGGGCTCCTCTAGATCCGGCCGGCGGTGACCTTGACTACGACGGGCTGGTCGGCGGCCACCGCGGCTGGCCGACGGCGACCGCCGCGGCGGCGGGCCAGTGGCTAGGGAGGGCCTTGGGCAACACAGAAAAGGGGGAGCCGGGGAGGCATCGGGGTGGACTGGGTCAGGAGGCACAGGAGTCGGGGAGATGTATAGGCTACGAACGTATCCCTCAGGTATCGATGTCGTATCGCAAAGGTATCCGAATTATTTTATTTATTTAAAAATCATGGAATTATCTGATACGTCCTGGATACGTATCTGGCCGTATCCGATACGTATCCGTATCGGATACGTGTCCAAATACGGGTACGCTGATTTCTAGCCGTATCCAGGTATCATAGCATCACCTTGATGTCAGGTCAGCTTTTCTGAATGGAGAACTTGAGGAGGAGGTGTATGTCAATCAACCGGAGGGGTTTGTTGTTGCGGGAAAAGAACATTATGTATACAAGTTGAACAAGGCTTTATACGAACTTCGTGAAGCTCCAAGGGCATGGAATGTACGTCTTGACATGAGTTTGAAACAGTTGGGATTCTCCAGATGTGCACAAGAATAGGCCGTCTACATGCGGGGTGAGGGCAAAATAAGTGTGATTGTCGGTGTGTATGTGGATGACTTGGTTGTCATTGGTGAAAATCCAGTAGAAATCAACCTGTTAGGCTGTCTCCAACAGGAATCTCTAAATTTGAAACCCTATAGCCTCATATACAGGTTCCCTTTAAAAAAATCTCACCCTATATTTCTTCCATCTCCAACAGCGTTCGCTATACGGAGAATTGTATAGGGGGAGGAGAGAGAACCCCTACATATAAGGGGATGGAGAGAAAAACTCTATTTTAGGGAATGCTTTCATCCCCTATTTTAGGGTCGATGGTGCTTTAGGGGAGCCTTAAAGGAACAGATGAAGTCCGAATTTGACATCAGTGATTTGGGTTTGCTCACTTGCTATCTTGGTATAGAAGTGACACAAGAGGAGGATCGATTGACATTAAAACAGTCAGCTTCACGGTTTTTTATATCGGCCATAAAGAAATTTTGCTGTGGGACGAAATTGACGAATTTACCGAAATTTCGGATGAATTTCGGCCGATAAAGAAAGTTGAAGACAAAAAATGGAAAATCTGAGAGACATGGGCATCGAACAGAGGACCTCCTGTGTGGCGGCCAAGCACTCCACCAACCCGGACGCACCCTGCCATGTGACACATTGGTTTCGGACCAATTTTTTATATCGCTTTGGTCCGCAATACACGAAATATCCGATATTTCGGCGAAATTTCGACGATATAAAAATCCTCTCAGCTTATGCTCAGAAAGTGCTATAACAGTTTGGATGGGGGATTGCAATGAAACAAGGTTCCCCACGGAGCAGAAGACACATCTTCACAAGGACCATATTGGAGAAGCTGTAGATCGGTTATTTAAGATATTTGCTCCACACAAGGCCGGATCTCAATCATGCAGTTGGAGTGGTGAGCAGATTGATGGAAAGACCTACCATCATGCAGCATAAGGCTATGAAGCAAATAATGAGATATGTGAGGGGGACAATACAGTTTGGTCTTGTGTTTGGGAAGGGTGCAGTTGACGAGGTAATCACTGGGTATAGTGATAGTAATTTAGCAGGGGACATGGATGATCGTAAGAGTACAATATGTATGATCATTTATTTGAATGATAATCCTGTCACATGGTCATCACAGAAGCAGAAAACTGCTATAGCTCCGATAAAAAACCTTGTCTTTCATGGTCGGAGCAAACATATAGATACCAAGTATCATTTTATCAGAGATTGTTTTGATAGTGGAGTTTGTCTGTACCGAAGAACAGCAAGCAGATGCTCTCACTAAAGCGCTATATGCAGTCAAACTGGGTGCAATGAGGTATCTGTTGGGGGTTCAAAATCTACAGCCAAGCCAGGATTATGGAGGAAATTGATGGAATAATCCGTGACTTGGCCATGTCAAAGCTACCGTTGCGGAGGCTGGGGGAGGAACGGGCATGCCGGCGGTAGGTGCGGCATGCAGCAGAGTGTGCGTGTGTGACGTGCAGTCAGCACGATTGTAGCCGATTTTATTGGATCGTGGGATGGCATGATACTAGCGATCAGTATTTATTTTGCAGGTGTACTTGTTACGTTTCTGTTAGATAAGTGTCACAACCACGGCTTCACCGGGATCTACTCATGATCATTGCTAGTCCCAGCGATCAAAGCTAGCAACTTATGAGCGACTTGGATCGAGCATCACAACACAATCATCATAACTAAGAAAAAACCCCGGCTTCACCGGGATCTACCCATGATCCATTGCTAGTCCCAGCGATCAATGCTAGCAACTCATGAGCGACTTGGGTCGAGCATCACAACACAATCATCATAACTAAGAAAATATTATGATAATGCAAAAGTAATTGTACCACAACTACTTTTTACAATAGTCTTCATAAACCATATAATATTATTCAGAGTAGCGGAAATCCAAATGATATGCAAGAATAAATATGTCGATGCTCTCTAATCCAACCCTTGAGCGATAGCTAGCCTTCTGCAAAGTCCGACACAGAATCCTCCTGATCCTGCTGGCAAATCGGAACCGAGTCTTCTCCCTGAAGAAATATATCCGCGGTTTTTGTATAGTGAGTACACAGCTACCCAGCAAGAATCCTTATATATGAATGCACGGGTATAACAAGAGCAGGGTGGTTAATTTGCATAAACACCTATTCTAGTCAGGATTAATTAAAGTGTTGTAAAATCATTTGTTGATCAATTAATGAAGATAAATGAACTCCCAGGGTAACAAACAGAGCTCGGCTTCGAAAGCCCCTCTGCAAAACAGCACAAGCCTTGAATACTCAAAACCAAAACCAACCCATCATGTTATTATTAAACACATGAAACAACCATGTACGACCTTCCTCCCCTTCCATAACCGTGGGAACAGCTATCATGATAGTTTTAACTCTGTAGAGTGTAGCACACTTTACCCATAAGCCGAGTGAAACTTTTGCGTCTTAGCTCTTCCTTAGTTCCAATATAGTAAATCCGATTTTTACATTAAAGTTCAGCTAATGAGAGTACTCATTGCCAAACTTAGGGGCATATGTTGACACCCAAATTTGGCAGGAAAATAGGATAGCAAAATGTATCGAGATTATTGGGCCAAATCAGAAAACGGGCTTTATCGGCAAAGCAGAAAAGTTTATTGAGGAATATCGATATTGTCAGTCCGAGAAGAATACGCTCTGATTAGAAGATATCTTTAGCGACGCGGTAAAATAGGTTGTATCGGTATCGACTTTGTAATATTATAAATAGAACTTTAGGTCTCGAGAATAAGGGACACATCATACTCAAAACACAACTACTTTCTCGAATCCGATCGACCTCGTTGAAAGGCTTCAACTCGCAGGTAGAGCTATCTCGATGGGATAATCGATTTTCTCCTTGTAACCCGTATGCATGGCTGCATCATCTTGATCTCATGTATACAAAGCATGTTAAACTGTCTCGGGATTTACCGATCTTTAACGTGTTCTTGCATATTGCACTGTCTCGATTTAATCGATCTGTAATGTGTGTTTATCCTGCAATGCCAATTGTTAAGTATCTCGTATGTTTCTTCCTGAATCCGATATTTGCAACTGTCTCATTCAATCAATCTTGCTTATGCCTTGTTTAGGGTTTTACATATGTGCATGTTTGCTGATTAGTATTGTCGACCTTTATTAGTTTTAAACCTTTAAATCGGTTTATTGGTTTATATCTAAGTTTAGATCTGAATACTCTCTTGGCCCGACCAACCTATTCAATCTATTCTTCGGTTTAATCTAATGCATTGATGCAAAGGTTTATTGCTAGTATTATATAAAAATACCAAAGAGAAGTAAGATTTGTAATCGAATATCTATATTTAATTGCTCTATCTGGCATTAAGCCGATAGATCTTGTAATCGGGTTATTTAAAGCCGATTACATATAACCTGATCTGGCTATTTAAAAGCCGATTAGGGCTAGTCGCTGACAGTTTATTCCTTGTCGATTTACAGGTCAAATTGACTAGCACGCTTGGTCTTTGGTTGCGACGCACTGAATTGACGCTTCCGCACGTGTGTTCACAAAAGTTCACCTTTTTGTGTCAACACAACTCCAACTGATAAGCAACTTCTCATCTCCTTCCTGTTATTGGAAACAGACCGATATACCTTGGGGACAACATCCCAGAAACATGGAATCGACAAAGACCTTTCATGGGTGAAACATTTAAATAAACATGGTCTCCAACCTCAAACTGCAACTCTCTCCTTCTCATGTCGGCATAACTCTTCTGCCTTGACTGGGCGGTTTTCATCCTTTGCTGGATCATCTTGACTTGATCCTCAGCCTCCTTTAAAGCAACTGGGCCGAATATCTTTCACTTTCCAGTCTCATTCAAATACAATGGCGTACGACACTTCCTTCCATACAGAGCTTCAAAAGGCGCCATTTGAAAACTGATCTGATATTATTATAGGAGAACTCTGATATGGCAATGCATTATTCCAACCTTTTGAATCTGACAAAGCCACTGCTCTCAACATATCCTCTATGACTTGATTTGTCCTTTCAGTCTGCCCATCAGTTTGAGGATGATATGCACTACTGAAAGTTAGAAGCGTGCCCAACAGAGATGAATCTTATTTCAGAACTTTGATGTGAACTGGCTCCCTCGATCCGACATGATCCTCTTAGGAACTCCATGCAAACACACTATCTTTGACATGTAGATCTATGCCAACTTAGCACTGTCATACCATGTCTTCACAAGAAATGAAATGAGCCACTTTGGTCAATCGGTCAACGATTACCCATATCAAATCAAAACCCCTTTGGGTTCTCGACATACCCACAATAAATCCATACCAGCTTCTTCTCACTTCCATTCAGGCACTCGATCGCAAGGGCTGAAGCAAACCTGACGGTCTCTGATGCTCATCCTTGACTCTTTAGCAAATATCACACAAGGCAACAAACTCTGCCACATCCTTCTTCATTCCCGACCACCAATATCTCTCTTTCAGATCTAGATACATCTTGGTACTCTTGGGGTCAATAGAATATGCTGAATCATGGGCTTATTTTTAAATCAACTCTCTAAGATCCTTTTGAGCAGGCACGACGATCCTTTTATCGAACCAAACAATACCTTCCTTATCCATCACAAATCTTGTCGCCTTCTTTAGGATTATCCCAACAACAATATCATGAATCCCATCATCAACACCTTGAGCCTTCTTGATTTGATCCTAGAGATTTTGGCAGCACTTCCATCATATTCAGCTGACTTTGCAAATAACCATGTGGAACAATCATCAGAATCAACTTCTCCGCCTCTTCTTGGATATACTCACTCCTTGGCTTCCTACTTAAAGCATCGGCAACCACATTAGTCTTGCCTTCGTGGTAATGGATACCCACATCATAATATGCTAACTGCTCCAACCATCTCCTTTGCCTCATATTCAGATCTAGCTGGGTGAATATATACTTCAGGCTCTTATGATCAGTATATATCTCGGTACGATTACCAATTAAGTAATGCCTCCAAATCTTCAAAGCATGCATGACAGCAGCTAACACCAAATCATGAGTAGCATAATTCAACTCATGGAGCCTTAGTTGTCACAAAGCATATACAACAACTCTCCCATCTTGCATAAGCACACATTTCGATCCCCAACTTTGAAGCATCACAATACACCTCAAAGTCCTTATGGATATTTGGCAAGACCAATACTGGTGTCGATGTTAGTTTCTTCTTCAACAACTTGAAGTTGTCCTAGCACTGAGCTGTCCACTTGAACTTAACATCCTTCTTTAACAACTGGGTGAGTAGTTGAGAAATCTTAGAAAATTCCTCAATAAAGCGACGATAATAACCAGCAATTCCAAGAAAACCTCTGACCTTGGTAACCAACTTCGGTACCTTCCATTTGAGAATCTCACTAACCTTGGACGGATCAACGGACACTCCATCTTCCGAGATAACATGACCAAGAAATGCTACCTCTTCGACCCAGAAGTCACAATTCGAATACTTGGCATACAACTGATGCTCTCTCAACTTCTCCAATACCAATCTCAAGTGCTCGACATGCTCTTTCTTATTCTTAGAATAAATGAGGATATCATCAATGAACACCACAACAAATTTGTCCAAATACTCCATCAGAACCTTGTTCATAAGCATCATAAAACATGCCGGAGCATTAGTGAGTCCGAACGACATCACGGTATATTCATATAATCCATAACGGGTAGTGAACGTTGTCTTTGGTATATCCTCTGATCTCAACTTGATCTGATGATAACCGGACCTCAAATCGATCTTGAAAAACACCTTGGCTCCTTTCAGCTGATCCAACAAATCATCCACTTGAGGCAATGGACACTTATTCTTGATGGTCACTTCATTTAACTTTCGGTAGTCCACACACATCCTTAGGGTCTTCTCGCGCTTCTTGTCCACGAACAACGCAGGCGATCCCCATGAAGAAACACTTAGTCTGATAAAACCCTTGGCTTTCAAATCTTTAAGCTGCGTCTTCATCTCCGCAAGCTCCTTAGGATTCATACGGTTCGAACGCTAAGAAATAGGCTTCGTACACGGATACAAATCAATATTGAATTCAACTTCCCGATCCGACGGTATTCCAGGCAAATCTTCAGGAAAAACATCCATGAACTCATTCACCATTGGAGTCTCCTTCAATGGCAGACGCTCTTCTCCGTCTCCACGCAACATCTTCAGGTGATGCAACTTGACAACCGAGCTGCCTTTATGCAAAGACACATACTTGACCGTCTCTTCACTTAAATTAGTAAGGGTTACTGATCTATCAGCACAATCAATCTTACCCAAAATCACTTGAATACCTTTAGAATTGATCATGATCAACTTAGTGCGAAACTTATAACCTCCAATGTCTAGTTCCACATCCGGACATCCCACATTCGCATTCATAGCCCCACCAGGCGATTCAATAAGCAAAGACTGCCTAAGGGGTACTACCCTCCAACCATTATCAACAACAACCACTTTTGCAACAGAAGAATGTGAAGCTCCCGAATAAAATAAAATAGAAATAGGGATTGAGTTTGCCAAGAACGTACCGAGAACAACGTCTTGAACATTCTGAACTTCTTCTGCAGTGACGTGGTTAACACGTCGACTTCCTTGGGGTGTCTTGAATGCACTCCCACGATTATGCGCTTGCTGCGACTGATGAGCAGGCGTCCCTCGATTCTGCTGAAATTGGCCTCCCTTGTCGAGCGGACAATCATAAGATAGATGGCCCTGCTGATGACACTTGAAACAGGTCGCACCAGCATTAGGAGTCTTGGTCTAATGCTGCACTAGACCTCTGACTTGTGGCGGCAGGCGAACTTGCTGAGAATTACTCCCTGTTGAGGAGTGAATGACTACTTGAAACTAGAGTTTTGATACTGCCTCGGCTGATTCTGAGCTTGACCAAAACTTGGAGCTTGATGAGTACGGGACCTCGAATTGCTGCAGAGCTGCTGAGAAGTGAACTTCCTCTTCTTCTCATCATTGTGCTTGTGCTGGGCTCCCTCCAGAATACGAGCCCTTTCAGTCACATCATCGAATGTCTCGCAACGGAGCGGCTTTAGCTAAACACCATAACAAGTGTCGAGCCCTTCAGTGAACCTGAAAGTGCATCTAGGCCCTTAAGTGATTTTGGTGATTAATGAGTAACAATTATAGAGCTAATATTTCTATTGGAGAATTGTACACAGATGTTATACAGGTTAAAATCCATGAGGTACTTGTTTACATGTGATGATGTACCCCTCAAAAGCGGATATATTGCAAGAAGGCATCAAGACTAGTATTTAAGTGTAAATATTTATTTATTGAGTCATAGGGATGCCGTACTATAAAGAGGGATGTAATGGAGAAGCTTATAAAGGTTCCTAAGTGCTCAAAATAGGTATCTCGAAGTTCGTGTGAGTTTTCCACTCAAAATACACCTCATACAGAACCTTTGCCATCAGAACATCCGACGAGGGTTGGAACATCAGATGGTGAAACCATCTTGCCAGTTTTCAACGCAATCCAGTGAGTAGTCCATCGGAACATCCGACGTGGGTAGAAACATCCAATGGCGTCTGAACATCCGATGGCCATCTGAACATCCGATGCGGGATTAACTACAGCAATGGCTAGTTTTCGGGATTCCCTATTTAAAGCCTTCTCTAATACCTGGTAAAAGGTTACTCACTCTGATTACATCCTGATTTGAGCCTAATTCATATTCTTCATCATCTCTCTCTAGAACCCTAGCTTTTATCTCTCTCTTGTTCATCTGGTGAGATCTAAGATCTAGAGAGATCAAGGCACCCAAGTGCTCCACGAATTAGAGTCCAACTCTTGAGCACTTAGCGATTCCTATTTTCTTCATCGCATTTGTTACTCTTAGAGGCTTGAAAGGCTCCTAGACGGCTAGGTGTCGTCGGTGAGTCGCCGATCTTTGTGTGGCGTGCCTCTGGAGTTTGTGAATGCAAATCTACGTCCGCAAGGAAAAGGATTCTACTAGTGATCGCCGATGAGTACTGTGTGCTTCATCGATAAGGGGATTAGGGTCTTGGTGATCCGGGCTTTGTGCCTTCCCAACGGTGAGTAGGATCTCCCTTCAAAGATCCGAACATCGGTAAACAAAAATCGCTGTGTTTTTATCTTGGTCTTGATTTGTTGTTTTTACTTTTGGTGTTGGCCTGTTCTGAGCATTCTTGAATAGATCTAACCTTGGTTTTGAGAGAAATCAGTTTTTACTGCAGGTTTTCTACAAATCCAGAATACCTAGGATCGGAACATCCGACGCCATCGGAACATCCGACCCAGATCAGAACATCCGACGCAGGGTTACTGTACCACGTCGGAACATCCGATCCCCATCGGAACATCCGACCGACTGGTTACTGTTTGGCTTTATTAATTCCGCAATTTCGTTTTATTCGCCTATTCACCCCCTCTGGGCGGCATAGCGATCCTTTCAATTGGTATCAGAGCCTAACCTCCTGTTTTAAGCTTAACAGCTTGGAGAATCTTGCCTAACAACAAAGACGATACCGAGATCGAGACTTCAAGCGAAGGCAGCAAAAGGCTACTATTCCTTATGTTTATCCTGATACAACATCTTCATGTCATGCCTCTATCCCCACTGGGTGTGCACCTCACTTCGACGGCACATACCACCCACAATGGAGAGATAAGATGAAGATGTATCTAATGTCTATTCATCCTTCTATTTGGAGAATTGTAGAAACAGGTTTTAAGTCCAAAAAACCGGAGAATCTCACTGCCGATGAGGAAAGAGACTCCTTCCGCAACTATCAAGCCGTCAATGTCTTGTTTGGTGCTTTGAGACCAGGTGAGTTCAATCGGGTTGACGGACTTGAAGAAGCCAAGACAATCTGGGATACCCTCAACGTCGTTCATGAAGACACATCAAGTGTGAGGGAAACCAAGATAGAGCTTATCAATGGCAAACTAGGAAGGTACATTCTAGAAGAAGGAGAAGCTTACAAGACAATGCTTGATCGGCTCATGGTGTCGGTAAATGAGGCAAAGGGACTTGGATGCAAGTCCCTCACTGATCATGAGGTGGTCAAAATTCTACTCCGGGCTATCACTCCAACCAATCGCCACTTGGTGCAAATGATCCGAGATAGAGACAACTATTACTCAATCACACTGCATGAAGTGTTTGGAAGAATTCTTAGTGATGAGTTGATGGACCAAGAAGCTTCTAACATTAAAGAGATGGCTCAATCAACAAAGAATAAGAGAATAGCTTTGAAGGCGAGCAAAGTGTCAAAGGCAAAGAATGATAACTCAAGTAGTGATGATGAAGATGGGCAAATGAACATGGAAGAAATGGCATTCTTTGTTAGGAGATTCAATAAATTTCTCAAGAAGAATGGCTACAATAGCAAAGGAAAGAAGGACTCCGGCAAATCCAACTCTTCAAGAAGATCAAGAAGAAAATGCTATGAATGTGGTGAAACCGGACACTTCATTGCCGAGTGCCCACACAAGAAGGATAAGGAAAAGGAAGAAAAGAAGAAAGAAAAGAGTTGCAAGAAAGACAAGGAAAAGAGCAAGAGACGCAAGAAAAGTTCAAGAGGTGAAGCCCACATTGGTGAGGAGTGGGACTCCGAATCCAACTCCGAGTCCGACTCCGAGAGCGTTGCATCCATTGGAATGGCTATCCCAAAAAGGACCTCATCTTTATTTGGTGAATTGACGGATGACGATGATGAACCTTCAATGTGCTTCATGGCCAAGGGCCCTAAGGAATATCTCTCCGGTGGTCCTAGTTGGGTACTCGACAGTGGTTGCACTCATCATATGACCGGAGAGAAGGGAATGTTCTCACTAATTAATTGCTACAATCAACCAAGTGAGAGCATCACATTTGGAGATGACAGTAAAAGTGATGTACTAGGTCTTGGTAAGATTGTAATTTCTAAAAATCTTTTTCTTACAAATGTCTTACTTGTGGATACATTAAAATACAATCTATTATCGGTACAACAATTCTGTGCTACCGGTTACAATTGTATCTTTTTTTGTGATGGTGTGAATGTCGTTCGAATGAGTGATGGTTTAATAGCCTTTAAGGGTCATCAAAAGGGAAAGCTCTATCTTGTAGACTTATCCACGGATAGACCTAGCCCTGGGATATGTCTACTGGCTAAATCTAGCATGGGTTGGCTTTGGCATCGCCGACTAGCCCATGTTGGTATGAGAAAACTTTACAAACTCTCGAAAGGGAATCACATCATTGGACTAACAAATGTGAAGTTTGAGAAAAACAGGCCTTGTAGCGCATGTCAAGCAGGAAAACAGTTGGAGCACCCCATCCTTCGAAAAACGTGATGACCACAACAAGACCTCTACAACTACTTCATATGGACCTCTTTGGACCGATTGCATACATAAGTATAGGAGGTAACAAATACGGTCTTGTTGTTGTTGATGATTTTTCACGCTTCACGTGGGTATTCTTTTTACATGATAAGACAGAGGCAAAAGAAATTTTAAAGAAGTTTATGAGAAGATTTCAAAACGAGTTTGAAGTGAAGATTAAGAAGATTCGAAGCGACAATGGAAGGAATTCAAAAATACCGATGTTGAAGAGTATCTTGATGAGGAAGGCATCAAGCACGAATTCTCGGCTCCCTACTCCCCTCAACAAAACGGGGTGGTCGAGATCAAGAATCGAACCCTCATCGAGATGGCGAGGACCGTGCTGAATGAATACAGGGTTTCGGACATATATTGGGTGGAAGCTGTAAACACCGCCTGTCACGCCATCAACCGACTCTATCTACACAAGTTACTGAAGAAAACTTTGTATGAGCTCCTCACTGATAACAAGCCAAATATTTCTTACTTCAAAGTTTTTGGCAGTAATTGTTATATTTTAAATAAGAAATCTTGAAACTCTAAGTTTGCTCCTAAGGTTGACGAAGGTTTTTTGCTTGGTTATGGATCAAATGCCTATGCGTACCGGATTTTCTACAATACCTCAGGTGTGGTTGAAATCTCGCGTGACGTAACATTTGATGAGACTAACGGCTCTCAAGTGGAGCAAGTTGATAAACATGTGCTAGATAAAGAAGAACCACCAAGAGAAGCTATTAAGAAATTGGCTATCGGTGATGTCAAACCTCAAACCACAAGAAGGTGTCGAAGACGATGACTTATCCCCTTCATCAATTTAAGTCGAACCTCCAATAACTATTCAAGAAAAAGAAGATGACAAGTCAAGTGAAGGCGATGGTGAAGACACTACACCACCGAATGTACATTCAAGAGTTCGCCAAAGTATTCAACCAGATCATCCCGTCGAAAGCATCATTAGTGATATAAACAAGGGAGTAACTACTAGATATCGTCTTTCAAACTTCTGTGCATTTTACTCGTTTGTCTCCTCTCTTGAGCCACTGAATATGATCAAGCTATCAACGATCCTGTTTGGATTATTGCCATGCAAGAGGAGTTGAACAACTTCACTAGGAATGAAGTATGAGAGTTGGTAGAAAGAACAAAGCAAAATATCATTGGTACAAAATGGGTTTTCTGCAACAAACAAGACGAACATTTTATAGTGACAAGAAATAAAGTACGGTTGGTTGCACAAGGCTTCACGCAAATCAAAGGTTTGGATTGTGGTGAGACTTACGCTCCAGTAGCAAGAGTAGATGCTATTAGAATCTTAATTGCTTTTGCTACTCACCATGGTTTTAAGTTATGGCAAATGGATGTTATGAGCGCTTTTCTTAATGGTCCACTTTCTGAGCTTGTGTACGTTGAGCAACTACCGGGCTTCGAAAATTCAAAATATCCAAATTATGTCTACAAACTCAACAAGGCGCTTTATGGGTTGAAGCAAGTACCACGTGCATGGTATGAGTGTCTGAATGATTTTTTTGGTAAGAAAAGCTTTTGAAATGGGTAAATCTGATCCTACACTCTATACTAAGCTAGTAGATGGTGATATATTTGTATGTCAAGTCTATGTTGATGATATTATATTTGGATCTACTAATGAGAGTTTTTGCGAGGAGTTTAGTAGTTTGATTACTAAACGTTTTGAGATGTCAATGATGGGAGAGCTGAAATTCTTCCTTGGACTACAAGTGAAACAAATAAAGGAATGAACGTTCATTAGCCAATCAAAGTACGTGAAGAATATGCTTAAGAAGTTTGAGATGAGCGACGCCAAGCCAATCAAGACTCCTATGCCAACAAATGGTCACCTTGATTTAAATGTAAATGGCAAGGACGTCGATCAAAAGGTATATCGTTCTATCATTGGCTCTCTCCTTTATCTTTGTGCATCTAGGCCTGATATTATGCTTAGTGTGTGCATGTGTGCAAGATTTCAAGCTGCACCCAAAGATTGTTACTTAGTGGCAGCCAAGACAATCTTGAGATATTTGATACACACTCCCAATTTTGGCCTTTGGTATCCTAAAGGGTCAAACTTTGACCTAATCGGCTATTTGGATGCGGATTATGCTAGTTGTAAAGTGGATAGGAAGAGTATCTCCGGTACTTGTCAATTCCTTGGTAGGTCGCTCGTTTCGTGGGCGTCCAAGAAACAACATTCTGTAGCCCTATCCACAGCCGAAGCTCAATATATTGCCGCAGGACATTGTTGTGCCCAACTACTTTGGATGAGGCAAACCTTAAAAGATTATGGCCTTAAACTCAACCACATCCCACTTTTGTGTGACAATGAGAGTGCCATAAAAATAGCCAACAATTCTATTCAACACTCTCGAACCAAACATATCGATATTCGTCACCACTTTCTATGAAACCATTCAACCAAAGCTGATATCGATATTACTCATGTGAGAACCGAAAACCAACTAGCTGATATTTTCACCAAACCCCTTGATGAGAGAAAATTCTGCGAGTTACGGAGTGAATTGAATATCCTTGACTCTCGGAATGTTGCTTGACATATTGCACATATTGTTTGGTGATTGAAAAGATTTTCTTTATCTTGTCATCTATTTCACTATAGCCATATAGGTTTATATAAATAAATTGATTGATTTGGCTCTTCGGATATTGATATCCTATTTATTCACGGATGACCTTAGTTTGATAGATTGATATGCTTACGGGTCATCCATGGGTAAATTCAACTCTTAGAACTCCCCCCATCCTCCCGGAGCAATCTTATCTATTTTCGAGGAGTCTGGAGTCAAAAACTTTTTTATCCAGCAAGAGGGGGATCGGATGTTCCGCTCGGGGTCAGAATTTCCGATGGCATCCAGTGAGGGTCCCGTCGGATGATCCGATCGGCGTCGGAACTTCCGATGCTATCCAGCAGGCGGTCCGTCGGACCTTCCGCCGGAACTTCCGTCGGATGTTCCGACTCGGCCCTGTTTTGCCACCTATTTAACTTAACTGCGTGGGTCCCTGTTCTTTTCACCCCACGGGTTTTACCTTACAGCTTTTCTGAGTCTCCCAACACAACCATTGATTCCTATACTCGAGGGTTGTTTGGGATTCCTCCATCCGGTGGCGGCAACGACGACGATGATGAAATCACCGATGGAGCTGGCGTTCAGCGTGGAGGTGGTGCAAGTTCCAGCAGCAGTGATCCAGAGTGGATTGAGTAGTCCACTTTCAGTTTTTCTCTTTTTGGCGTCTTGATGCCAAAGGGGGAGAAAAATTATCAGTTATCATTCCATTCCTATCTTAGATTCCTATGTTTGAAATTTGAATGTTTAAGTATGTGCAAAACTATGTTTTAAACTCGATGTTTTAAGTGGTACGCTGTGGCTGTAAGACTTATCTACTTATCTTGTGATGATGATGTAATGGTGAATTGCTACTTATTTAAGTTTATTCGTATTGTGTGATATATCCTGCCATATTGCATCTAGATTTAAATTGCTAGATTTAAATTTGCCAAGGATATAGGGGGAGCTCTTGCTGTTATTCTTGCCATAGTTTTAGGGGGAGCTTCCAACTATATTCTTGTTTATAATGTCTTTGTGAGCTATAATTGTTGTCATCAATACACCAAAAAGGGGGAGATTGAAAGTGCATCTAGGCCCTTAAGTGATTTTGGTGATTAATGAGTAACAATTATAGAGCAAATATTTCTATTGGAGAATTGTACACAGATGTTATACAGGTTAAAATCCATGAGGTACTTGTTTACATGTGATGATGTACCCCTCAAAAGCGGATATATTGCAAAAAGGCATCAAGACTAGTATTTAAGTGTAAATATTTATTTATTGAGTCATAGGGATGCCGTACTATAAAGAGGGATGAAATGGAGAAGCTTATAAAGGTTCCTAAGTGCTCAAAATAGGTATCTCGAAGTTCGTGTGAGTTTTCCACTCAAAATACACCTCATACAGAACCTATGCCATCAGAACATCCGACGAGGGTCGGAACATCCGATGGTGAGCCAGCCTGCCAGTTTTCAGAGCTATCCAGTAAAGGGTCCATCGGAACTTCCATCGGAACATCCGACGTGGGTCGGAACATCCGATGGTGAGCCAGCCTGCCAGTTTTCAGAGCTATCCAGTAAAGGGTCCATCGGAACTTCCATCGGAACATCCGACGTGGGTCGGAACATCCGATGGTGAGCCAGCCTGCCAGTTTTCAGAGCTATCCAGTAAAGGGTCCATCGGAACTTCCATCGGAACATCCGACGCCGGTCGGAACATCCGACGGACCATCAGAACATCCGATGCGGGATTTACTGCACAACGGCTACTTTTCGAGAATCCCTATTTAAAGCCGTCTCTAATACCTTCCAAAGGCTGCTGACACTGTTTACAACCTGATTTGAGCCAAATTCGTACTGTTCATCATCTCTCTCAAAACCCTAGCCTTTCTCTCTCTTGTTCATCTTGTGAGATCTAGATCTAGAGAGATAAGGCAACCCAAGTGCTCCTTGAATTAGAGTTTCTATTCTTGAGCACTTAGCGATCTAATTTCTTCATCGCATTTGTTACTCTTGGAGGCTTGAAGGGCTCCTAGACGGCTAGGTGTCGCCGGTGAGTCGCCGATCTTTGGGTGGCGTGCCGCCGGAGTTTGTGAAGGTGCGAATCTACCTCCGCAAGGAAAAGGATTCAACTAGTGATCGCCGGTGAGTGCTTTGTGCTTCGCTGGTAAGGGGGATTAGGGTCTTGGTGATCCGGGCTTTGTGCCTTCCCTAACGGTGAGTAGGATCTCCCTTCAAAGATCCGAACATCGGGAAACAAAAAATCGCTGTGTTTGTATCTTGGTCTTGATCTGGTGTTTAAACTATTGGTATTGGCTTGTTCTGAGTATTCTTGAAGCGAGCCCCGGCACAGCGGGCAGCTGGGCCGCGTCTGCAGCCACGCGTCTACGCACCCCGGGTGGAAGCAGTGCCCGCACCGCGGCAGCGCCTTCACCTTCTCGCCGTCGGCGAACTCGCCGAGGCATATCGCGCACTGCGCCGCGTCGTCGTCGCCGCCACCCGGTTGCGGCGACGCCTCCGGTCGCCGGTACACCGTCACGGGCAAGGCCGCGACGGTGGCGGCGTCGAGGCCGGCCGCCGCTGAGGACGAAGCGTGCACCGCGGCCGACGACGACGGAGCCGGCGACGACGCGGACACGGCGTTGTAGCGCTGGCACGCCCAGCGCAGGTAGAGGCAGACGGCCACGAAGCAGACGAGGATGGAGAGCAGCGCCACGAGCAGCGGGGCGCCGCGGCCGCGCACGGTGAAGTTGCCGTCGTCCATGTCGCCGTGGCGCCACCGTAGCGGCTGCGACGCCTCCTGCGCCGCCATGCGACGCGACGCGAGCGAGCACCACCCTGCACTCCTCGACGTACAAATAGGAAAAGCGCGCGCGTGCGTTGCGTGGGTTTCCGTGGGCTGGGCGCGCTCTGGCCCCAGCGGGTGCTCAAATGGGCGGCCTGCGCGCTGCGTGCGTGACTGCCTGTGTCTGTGTGCAATCGAGGCGGTTTTTAAGCTTTCGGCACCCAGTTTTTTTCGCCTCTAAAGTGGCAATCTCCTTTTGTTCAGATTTAGCGATGGCGAGCCGTCCTGGGCCAAGAAACGTGCCGGCGACTGTTCGCTCGACGGTGTTCATATAGAGTGGGACTCGAAAGTTACTGGAAGGATTCCGGGAATGTTTCAGGTGGACGATTGTGGTTGCTCTCAAGATGCGAACTTGCGGAATTCCCAGCAGGTGCTCTGCATTTCCGGAAGCATCTTAATAAATCGATGTTCTTCTTTACCAGGGATGCGTGGCCATATTTCATTGTGTTGATGGCTGCTGATGGGTGGTCACGCCAACAGATTTAGCTGATAATCGAAGGAACCATCTCGGCAGGATTCACATACAGCCTATATTATAAAAAGGAAAATTCGATAAATGTTCAAAAGTTGAAAGGTTCTCTAACCTTTGCTACTAGATTGTGTGCAATGTATTTTATGCCTCAAAGTTTACTAGACACTCACTTAATTATATGTCACTTCTCAAAACTTCTCGATGAAATTTGCCAAATCATGACACGGAATGACCATTTTACCCTTCTCTCTATAAGGGAGAGAGCTACAGTGAGAGGGAGAGTGGCCAAAGAGAGATAGGTTGATCGGTGTGAGAGAGAGTGTCCAGAGAGAGGCACAAGGCGGTGGGCTAGTCAGGCCCCCGTTGGCGAGGGCGGCAAATGGCGAGGAGGCACATGACAACTCGATGGAGACGCCAGCACACCGTCGTGGATGTCGTTCGCGCAGCATTGTCGATGCCACTTCCCACGCTGCCGCGTGACTGCCTGGTGCCACATCCACGTAGCCACCGGTGCGTCTGAGAGATCGTCACCTCGACCCCACTGCGCCTCCTCGCCCCAATTGTCACTGGCGTCGGTCGTCTCTCATTTGAGCTCTCGACCGGCCTCCCTCTTTCCCATCACTCCCCCTCACCGTAGCTCTATCCCTTATAGACAAGAGGGGTAAAATGGTCATTCTATTCACAATTTGGCAAAATTCATCGAAAAGTTTTGAATAGTGGCATATAAGTGAGCATTCGGTGAACTTTAAGGCATAAAATATATTATGCTCGACTTAGTAGCAAATGTTAGAGAATCTCTTAACTTTTGGATATTTATGAAATTCTCTTTATTATAAATGGCTTAGTAGAATTAGTGGATTGCTCAAAACTGAACTATAAAAGTTTCGAAAAGCTAACAACTTGGTTCAACTAGTTTTTTAAAGCATTAAGAAATTACACTGACATTTTTCTTAAAGAATCAAGGTTGTGATATCAAAGTATTTACCTTTTAATAAATCGCTTCGATTTGATTGCCGTATAGATGATAAACAATTGCAGAAGGTACATATTTGATTCCTGGACATTTGCTCCGACCCAAATTTGTCTTCTGGACTTCAAAACAAGGATGAAATGCTTCTAAAATTATCAAAATCAGACACCATTAATTGGTCCTTTGATTGATTAAAGGGTGTTTTGGATTGTTTAGTTTGGTTTTTACTGTTAGGAATATGCGCCGATGCAAGATCACAAGCGACACCAGGAGACATGATGTTTGGTAACGCAGTTCAGCTTTCGTCTACATTTGCGGGGCTCTGATTATGGGTGCTCCTCCCCAATCCATAATACCGCATCACACCGGCTAATCAGGTCACGACCACATGCCGGCCGCCGACCTCCTCTTACCTATGCTACTATTATGAAGTCGTTCGCTTGATTACACCAGGGCTGCCTCCCTTTATATAGTAGAGGCCTGGATAGAGTCCGACTCTAACACTAACCAACCCTGCCTATTACAACACAGAGTCCATGTAACCAACTCGTACACATATTCGACACAGTATCTAACAAACTCCACCTTGGAGAATATGGTCTCTCCACCTTGAAGTCGTTCCAGCGTTTTGTGCGAACCTTGTACCCGGCCTCTGGTTGCTTTCTCCTTTGGATATTAGTTTGACTCCCCTTGAATCTGCACCTCCAGATCAAATCTTTGAGCCCTCGACCAGGCTTCCCAGCCCGCCACCATGCACCACATCCGTGCACGGTAAAACATGCCGCACCCTGGCTATCCACATCCACAACACAGCTTCGCTCTCAGTGTCGTGATGTAGCGCCTCCTATGCAACATCCGGTCGCATCACTGCTCCCGCCGTTCCGATATATCCGGCATCCATCCGCGCTTGCCGGTCTGATCGCGAACGCCGAGGTCGTCGCCGTCGCCTACCGACCTCGCCGGCTACTTTGTCAGCCCGATCACCACGTCTGGTCGATCCTTGCCAACAGTAACCCATCGAACGGTTCGATCCTCCTACCCGAATTGTTCGACACCGCCGATCGAATCGTCGATTGCTGCAATGCTTCACCTTGCGTCGATAGGGCGTTTTCCGCGGCGCCCGTGTATGCATAAACCTCGTGTCTCCCCCTAGATCTTTCGTATGGCCAACCTCGCCAACCAAGCTCTGATACCACTTGTTGGAGCCCGCTGCGATCCTGCCATCCCATGGCCCGCCAGCCATCCGGCTCCCCCTGAGATCAACACCTGGTCTCGGGCCCAGGTCCCTACATCTATTGGCCCAACTAGAAGCACAACCCAGGTCCTAACCCAACTCAGCCCAAAAGACTAGCCTGGTGGGAGAGGGGTGCCTCCACCTTTTAAGTTGTGCTCCCCATCACCAATATCAGATGTGGGAGTAAACCCAACAATCTTCCCCATTACACATCGAACCATCTGTCCTATACCGTACGATCTCATGGAGACGTTCTGGGTTACTGGCCATGGCTCTGATACCACTTGTTGGGATATGCGTCGATGCAAGATCGCGAACGATACTAGGAGACACGATGTTTGGTAACGCAGTTCAGCTTTCGTCTACATCTACGGGGCTCTGATTATGGGCGCTCTTCCCCAATCCATAATACCGCATCACACCGGCTAACCAGGTCACGACCACATACCGGCCACTGACCTCCTCTTGCCTATGCTACTATTATGAAGTCGTTCGCTTGGTTACACCAGGGTTGTCTCCTTTTATATAGTAGAGGCCTGGATAAAGTCCGACTCTAACACTAACTAACCCTGCCTATTACAATACAGAGTCCATGCATGTAACCTACTCGTACACATATTCGACATAATACCTAACATTTACTAACATGGATACACGGTTTCAAAAACCGCCGGTTAACCGCGGTTAACCGCGGCTAACCGCGCCTCTGCGGGGGCCCGGCTCGGTAAACCGGCGGTTTATGGTTTAGGGGTTTGGTCAAAATTCGTTTAAATAAATTTTGAATATAAAATATACATAAAATTCCTAAAAATACTATTAATCATTCTAAGCATTTTGGCTTAAATAAATTTTAAAATTCAAATTTTTAATGTGTATTTTAATGAATTTTAGTCATTTTCATTGATTTTGATATTTTTTCGTCACAAACCGCGGCTAACCGCGAGAAACCGCCGGTTAACCGCCAAAAACCGCGGCTAACCGCGAACAAAACCGGGGAGACGGACTTTTGAATTTAGGGCAAAAATCGTACGGAACCGCCAGTAAACCGCGGTTAACCGCGGTTAACTGGCTCCACGCCATTGCCGGCTCGGAGAACTCCGCCGGTTTTGTTAACCCTGCATGGATAACGACGTGGTGGTTTTTTTTCAGCATATACGCCATTATTTAATAGCACTTGCCTTTCGGGCCACGATGTTAGGCGCAGAGCAACATCCAAATACCAACCGCGCAAACTGAATTCCGCTGGGTAATCCGAAAGAGAGCTTCCACCCCAGAGAGAGAGAGAGCGCGCGAATAATGCACCACATGTTCAGTTTCACGTAAAGGAAGCTATAGCATGTCTCCCAAACAAAACAGAAGCTATAGCAACAAACAGCCACAAGCCAAGCAAGCTGTTGTGCCAAACCACCGGGGCAGATGATGTATAGCCTACGTGGCTGTTGCCTGTTTGCAGAAAAGACAGCGTCGTTATACGTCAGCCCGGGCTCGCCATGAACGGGCACAAGATCACGGCCAGAACCAGAAGTCCAGAACGCCGTATCACACGGCTTTTCGTGCAATTTGGCTCGCCATTACATCGTGCAGGGTGCATGTTCTGTTCAGTGATCGTCACCTGCGTGCGTCGTCACGGTGTACGGGGTCGACTCTGTATACCGATCGTTTCATCATTGCTCGATCCCCAGAAGGGGAAAATGCGCATGCACAGCACAGCACGTCAAGCGACCGTAGGATTTGTTCTGTGGGTCTGTGACGCCGGGCGAGTTTGAGTACTCCGTTTCTTTTCCCTTTTGGAAACACCTCTTCGTTGCTCATTAGGCTGGCCCAGCAGCATGTGCAAACTCCACATAGGCCCCCAAAATTGAGCGATGAGGCCTGATAAATTCATCTCATAAACAAAATATAATATCTTTAAGGTCTTGTCTCCACACAGTCGCCTGCGAAAAGGAACTCGCACAGGTGCTTTTGCACCCATGCTCCCGCCGCCAATGCCCACTACTAGAGAAATGGTCTAATTTATCGGCTCATCAGTACCGGTTGGATTGAATCATGTGCTGATAGTGCACCTGCAGTACCGGTTCGTAGTAACAGTACCAATTCTAGACTTTTAGTGCCGGTTGGATGCAACAGTAAAAATACTTTTGCAGGCAGGTATAGGCCAGCTGGCGCACGGACTCATCAGTACCGGTTCGTATTACAAACCGGTACTAAAGGCTCGTTCTAGCAAACTTCAAAAGAAATGCATATCCTACTCTAATCAATACGCATGGGTAGGTGGGTTGGTTAGAAGAGTGAGTGGAAAGTCATGTAATGACATGAGAGATCCTAGTTTCGAGTCTTGGATTTGCCATATTTTTTAGATATTTCAGAGGCTATAGTCCCGGTTGGTAGAACCGGAACTAAAAACCACAAGTCTTGCCGCCGTGCCGCCGCCGCCTCCCCCTGTGCTCTGGCAAACACGGCGCCATGCGCGGATGAAGGCTCGCGAAACGCCGGGCCACCCTGCTCGAGGGCGCCGCCGTCACCTGTTCTGATGGCCCGCCTTTCTCCCCGTTGATCTGTTGTTTTTACCTCTATGGTTTGCTCAATCGACAGCTTACAGAGTTTTTTTTTCACTTTTTTATATTGTGAAAGGATCGCTATGCCGCCTAGAGGGGGTGAATAGGCGAATAAAACGAAATTAAGGAATTAATAAACTCAAACAGTAACCAGCGCGTCAGATGTTCCGATCTGGTACAGTACACCCTGCGTCGGATGTTCCGATGTACATCGGATGTTCCGATCCTAGGTGATCTGGAATTGACGAAAACCTGCAGTAAAAAAACTGATTTCTCGCAAAACCAAGATTAGATCTACTCAATGCTAATCAGAACAAGCCACAACCAATAGTAAAAACAAATAGATAAAACCAAGACGAAGAGCACGGCGATTTTTTTTACCGATGTTCGGATCTTTGAAGGGAGATCCTACTCACCGTTAGGGAAGGCACAAAGCCTGGATCACTAAGACCCTAATCTCTCCCGGCGATGCACACAACACTCACCGGCTTTCACTAGATGAATCCTTTTCCTTGCGGAGATAGATTCACACCTTCACAAACTCCGAAGGCACACCACACGAAGATCGACGGCTTACCGGTGACACGTAGCAGTCTAGAAGCCCTTCAAGCCTCCAAGAGTAACAAACGCGATGAAGAAATTAGAAATCGCTAAGTGCTCAAGAATTGAAAGACTCTAATTCGTGGAGCACTTGGGTGCCTTGATCTCTCTAGATCTAAATCTCACAAGATGAATAAGAGAGAGACAAAGGCTAGAGTTCTTGAGAGATGATGAAGAATATGAATTAGGTTCAAATCAGGGATTAGTAACCTTTTGGCAAGTATTAGAAAGGGCTTTAAATAGAGAATCCCGAAAAGTAGCCGTTCCTGCTGTTAATCCCGCATCGGATGTTCCGACAGCCATAGGATGTTCTGACCCACGTCGGATGTTTCGATGGACTGCTTACTGGATGGTGTTGAAAAACAGACAGGCTGGTTTCACCATCGGATGTTCCGACCCTCGTCGGATATTCTGATGGTGTAGGTTCTGTATAAGGTGTATTTGGAGTGAAAAAACTCATACGAATTTCGAGATACCTATTTTGAGCACTTAGGAACCTTTATATACATCTCCATTGCATCCCTCTTCATAGTACGGCATACCTATGACTCAATAAATAAAGATTTACAAATAATTACTAATCTTGATGCCTTCTTGCAATATATCCATGTTTGAGGGGTACACAATCACATTTAAACCTGTACATCATGAATTTAACCTGTGTGACATCTGTGTATAATTCTTCAATATAACATATTAGCTTTATAATTGTTAATCATTAATCATCAAAATTATCTAAGGGCCTAGATGCACTTTCATATTGTTTTTTCAGTACTTCCGTATAGTGAAATTTCTATACTATCGTACTAAAAAAAATCACCTTTATTCAATGCAAAATTCAGGCGCCTGCATTCTAGTCGGTCCCTATCTTTTGCACCGGGCAGCAAAAATGCACAAGCGTAGCTAAGCACCGGGCAGCAGAAATGTGGTGCGGACGACTGAGAACCACTCCTCGTTATATAGCCGAGCGTATGTAGATTAAATTATTATAAGTATGAAATTTATTAATCAGTAATTACTTATTAAGTAATTAAACACATGCTTAACTCATAAGTGGGCGATATGAAATGATGTATATGGCAGACATGGAGTGACAGGCCACCAACACTCTCTTTTTCCGCATGCAGCTGCTGCACCGTTGATCCAGGCACGCATTTCAATACATTCAAGCACGCGTTTCAACGCAAAGGGGTATCCTAGGCGGGGGAATCCAAGGTGCGGGCGGAGCCGAGCCGAGCGCAGGGGCGGCCGCGTGGGCAGCTGAGGTGGCTTCCGCCACCGGGCGTGGTCGAAGCGGGCTTCTGCCGCCCGCAGGGGGGGAGCCACCTTTCCTACGCGTGGGGTGGTGGAAGCCCCATATTTTCCATGCCCGATGGCGGAAGCAACGGTTCCACCGTGCCAGGTGGCTAGAACGAGCTCATTTTCGTAAAAACAGAAATATGTTGTATACCTTTGAAATTTCTATTTACATGTACATTATTTAATCAATTTTTCCTGTTAAGCTTGGGTGTTTCAATTACACACTGTTTTAAACCTTATTTTCTCATAACAACATTTTGGACCTTATTTTTTCTTTCATTTCTTCACTGGCTGACCTTATAATGTTATGTCTTAATTTAGCTTCGTTATCATTTTTTTTCCTAATTTCGCACCGGGACCTCATGATGTGAGGACACATGATAGGGCGTGTATGTATAGTGGATGCAAATATTTTGGGAGTTTTAACAGTTTTAAATTAGATGGCCTGGATCTTTTACTTCCGGTATTTCACTATTTTTTAATGAAAAATAGTAGGTAGCATACCTATCGTAAATAATTAAAATAAGGAAAAGTTGGGTTGGTGACAACGAAAGATAGCTCTCTTGCCTTTCTAACACTGAACATTTTCCGTTACCTTATCTAGCACCGAAAGATGTCTCCGTTACCCAATTCTAGCACTCCGTCCATCTTACCAGCTTCTACCACATTAGAGAGAGAGAGAGAAGAGAGAGAAGGGGAGGTGGGCAGCTCGGGTCAACAGCGGGAGACGGTACTTCGGTGTGGCGGAGGACAAAGGCACAGGTCGGCGGCGGCGCGGTGAGGTCGCCGGTGGTGATGGCGCAGCGTAGGGCGAAGCGAGGGAACGGCAGCGTGGCTTCTCCATCTCCGGTGAGCCACCGCTGCCGCGCGGTCCCACCGCCGCTGTCACGAGATGCAAGAGGAAGAGGGAGACGGAGAGAGAGACGGAGGAGAGAGGAGGGGAATCCCGAGCTGCCAGCGCCGCCGGGAGAGAAAGAGGGGGAGAGAGATGGAGGAGAGGAGGAAGAGAGAGGAAGCGAATTGTGAGAGAGAGGGGGAGAGAGGACGCGAGCTGTCTCCGCCGCCGCCGCGTGCTGCCGCAGCCACCGCCGCATGCTGCCTCCGCCGTCGCGTGCTGCCTCCACTTGCCTCCGTCGCCACCGTCGCGTGCTGCCTCCGCCGCCGCCGCGAGCCTTCTAGGGTAGGGAGGAGAAGAGGAAAAGAGAGGAGGAGAATCGGGAGAGAGAGAGGGAGGCCATCTACTGCCTAGGAGAGGGAGAGGGAGAGGAAGAGGGAGAAGAGGAGGAAGAAGAGATGGAAAGGGTGGGACCCACATGTTAGTGAGACACTAACGGTCCTAACGGTTCCATCTAACACCCGGGGGTGACAGAGTGCTAAAAACGAGTAAGGGTGGCGTGTTTGAGTGCTACATAAATGACCTGTTAGGCTTCGATGTTAGAAAAGAGGCCGAGTGATCTTTCGATGTCACCAGCTTAATTTTTCTTTAAAATAAAGGTACGTACAGAAATATAGTTAATGGGACACCAATGACTTCACAAAATTTTATCTAGCCAAGGTTGAATAGATTCGAAAAGATTTCATTTTGTTCTATGATAGGATTTTTTTTCAGTCAAATTAATAAGATCTAGATGACACAGCTGAGACAATATTTGGTAACGTAGTTGGAAATCGTTGCCTACGTCTGTGCATGGGGCTCTGACTATGGATGCTCCTCTCCAATTAGCACAAGCATACGGGGTCACTCGTGTCGCGGCCACATGCCAACCGTTGACCCCAACGCGTCCTGCGCTACAACTAGGTCATCGTGACTCGTGGCTGGTTACAACAGAGATTCCTCTCTATTTATAGTGTAAATCAGGATATGAGTCCGACCTTGACACGACCCACCTCTGCCTATTACAACTTAGGAATTGTTTGTTTGAGTTGAAAGTTGATGGAAACTTTAATCCGAAAAGGCTGTGATCATTCGAAAGTCGTCTTAAAGAGTTGAAAAGCTTATTAAAAATATTTTACAAATTTTAAGAACTATTTAAAACATCACAAAAATGGCTCTAAAATATTACATCATTTGATGGATATAAAAATAACAAATTTTTATTTAATTTAAGCTGAAACAAACATGACCACACACGTAGCATGGAAGACGACCGAAGCCTGGCGAGGAGAGGATCTGGAGTCTTGAGCCTGGAGTAGACTTGTAGAGGTCGCGTCCTCATTCGTGGCGGTTCTCTACTAGTTAGAACCATGAGTGATAACACTCTCAATCATCGCTGATTGAAAACCCAGCAATGATTAGGGTTCCGAACCACCGGTGCTAGCGATTTGATATCAATCGTTTAAACAAATTGATATGTAAATTTTATCAAACAAAAATTCACGAGTTATACATACATAACTTGAAATCCAATGTGGCGTACGACGCTAGGAGAGCGCCCATGCCTTGGAACGGCAGGGCAGGGCGATCCGCCAATCCGTGCGCATGAGTGCCGATCACCGCCGGCCAAGAAGGCCTTAAACCAGGCCGTGGCAGGCAAGCTAAGCTGCATGCATGCCTGCCTCGACGATCGAGGCGTTCGCACGATTACCGTACCACTATGGCAGCAGCCTATGCCTCGCCTACCGCGCTACACACGAGTAGTTTAAACCCCTACAACATCACGTCGGCCGCTGCTGAGTCGTGCCAGAAATCTTTGCCTCTGATCACACGGGCGAGCGTCGCCGTCCCCATTAATGCAACCCTTTATTCTCGCACAGTTCCAGTCCCCTGCTGCAGCCCGTAGGCAAGATCTAAAGGCTGTGCGTGGAGCCCACGGTGTCGGCCGGCCGGCCGGCCGGCCGGCGACCTCCACAAGTCTACTCCAGAGCCCCTCCTGGCGCAGTATCCGTGTCGCCCGGCCAGGCTTCGATCGGCTTCCATGCTACCTGCATATGTAGCTACCAATAGTTGCATGAATCTCATCTTTGGACGTTGGCCCAGAAGTGTAGCCCCGGGAACTTGGCACAAGTGCTTAGATCTATTCTAGATCATAGAGAAACAGTGTTCAACCCACAACAGAACCCACGAGACCAGAACTCAGACAAGCGTGGTTTTGCCGAACAATGTGATATGATTGAGCTAAGTCGGTCAATTACATAGCACAGTCCTCGAAAGGACGCGTAATGACAAAGCGCAACCATGCAGAATGGTCTTTCATCTCTATACTACATAAAATGACTAAAATTTTGGCCGCCACAAAATTTATCAACGGCCATATAATAACTATCGAGAGACTTTTTTTAAGATTCACTTCCCTCATTGAAGGCATCTTCTTGAAGACCACCCAAGTGAAAGCCCTGCCTGCATGAGTTGGTGATGGCAACGCCTCCAGTGTTCCCCTCTTTGGTGGTATCACCACGGGTGGCACCCCAAGACCCTTGTGGTGGCGAGTAGAGCAAGATTTTGTTGAGCGCTAGTTTGAAACAGCTTCATTTTGCTTAGCCACCCAACAGAAGGGTGGATGCCACCACCATAGAAGAATGGGACGATGACTCGGCTCTAACCGTGTAACTCACATTCAGCGGCAGTTACCTTGTCACATGTTGTGTGTGGTTGAAGCCTGTTCTTCCTTGTTGTGCGATAACTTGTGACGGTGTGCCCGGCTTTCCTCTACCTCCCTCAGCGGCGGGGACTCTTTTCCTGGGTGGCATGCATGTAGTAGTGTCGGCGTGGCTCATGAAAGTATGGCTAGAAATTTCATGAACTAAGTTTGGCGGACACTTTCACATACCATTTGTGACTAGTTGTGGCAAGTTTAGGTGCATTTGCATGTGAAAGTGTTTTCAGAGGAAACGTGCAACTGTATTGACCATACAATTTACTACATAAATTAGTAGAATCACGGGCGCAATCGATTTCCCGAGAGCATTGGCCGGATGCCGACTTGCCGAGCATCGATAGATCGGTAATTCCGTATATGCATGAAGGGCGAAAGAAGAATGAATTAAGCTACATGTAATAATTTAACGAGTATCTCATTAGAAATAACATATATAGGAAACATGCACCACACAAATTCGATCAGAATGCTAGTTGAGCTAGATAAGAACTTCCCGGCGTTGAAAACACATGCATCCATACAAAGAGTGTCTACCTTTCAGATCAACAGAATGATAGCCATGCAAGCATACATGAACCGAGAGAATGAAACTGGCTAGCGCGGCCTGCCATGACCGGCAATACTATTGGGCTTAGCTATATATATAGAGCCTGCAGCTACGTGCACTATATGGTAGGTAGGTAGTTGCTACTAACTGCGTAGTTAATAAGATCCGTGCACATCATCGGCTTCCTCGCTGTGAAGATTACACTCGGAGTAGCACGAGTATTCGTCGTCGAAGACACAAGAAGGCAAAGGAGGCAGCTCGTGAGCACTATTGCTCATCTGCCCCAGGTCATGGCCAGCAAGGAGCTGCATCTGATGAGCACCCGAGTGATAGCCAGCCACCTCGTGTACCGGAACTCCTGGAAGCTGCGGCACCGCCGCCACCTCGTCGTCCGCGCCGCGACCAGCCGCGGCGAGCTCATGCTGGCCGCAGCCCTCCTCGTGGTGCATGAGCGCCGCCTGGTGCAGGCTGACCTGCGCCTTGAGGAACTTGACGTAGTGGATGGCCTGCTCGAGCATGGTGACCGTGTCCATCTTGCTGCCGCCGGGGACGAGGCTGCGGAGCACGCGGAAGCGGTCGCTGATCCGGTGCCGCCGCTCCCGCGCCGCCACGCTCTGCGGGTCCGTCGAGAGCTTCGCGCCGGGGCGGCGCCGCCCGCCGCCTCGCATCCTGCTCTCGCCGAGGACGGCGGGGTGGTGGTGGAGGTAGGGCGGCGGGAGGATGGGGAAGCTGCGTGGGTCTTGCATGTTTTCGTAGTGGTATGGATCCATAGCTAGGGTGCGCGGCTACCTGTGTTAGAGCTTAGCACCACTGTGTTGCTGGTTTCAACCCTAGAGCTATGCACGCTGGGGGAGGCGATGTTGTGTGCATATATACTCCGCGTTGGATCGCATGGGATTGTACCACCTCAATTTTGTGTGATAAATGGAGAACTCAGCATAACGAGTAGAGTCTGTTACAGTATTATGTAGAAGTAATTATTTTTAAGGGGTCGTAGAACTAATCTATTAATAATAGATAGAGGAAAATTTAGCCATCACGTTAGTACACATCACGAAGATTATTTTAGCCGTTCGATTAACGGTGAGACCAAATTATAACGGACTAGATCAATCAAAGAAATTCTCACATAAATCAACAAAAATTAAAAGATTTATGTCACTGATTTTGTTGGGGCCGGATTATAACGGCTTAGATTAAAATAATAATATTAGAAATTCGGATTAAATACTAAAGATGATATAATATGATTATTTTAGCCATTCGATCAATGGTGGGATCAAATTATAATAGCCTAGATTAATCAAAGAAATTCTCACATAAATCAAGAAAAAATAAAAAATCCATGCGGCTTAGATTAAAAGAAAATATTGGAAATTCAGATTAAATATTAAAAATAATATATAAGAGATAAACTCTAAATCCGATCTGATATATTAGAGATAGATTATGAGTTAGAGATAAACTCTATATGCCGAAACAAATCTAGCTGCGCAAACGTTGCGCGGGCCACCTCGCTACCTCGCTCGTTATTAACAATTAGGCGGTTCTACAGTGTTTTGATAACCCTATAAGCTTCCATATTTGCATCCCCTTTTGCCTAAATTTGTGTTTATAGTTTAGATAAGCATGAATATATGGATCAAATGAACAAATAAGAAATCCTGACAAAGGAGGAACTTAAGAGTGTAATACAAAATGAATCTGTAGTTTTCTTGGGATGGCGTTGGTTATTTATATACATGCCATGCATTGTAAACTTGCAAATTTAGAGATTTGTCGCACCATGTATCAATGGCATCTCTGATTTCACCACTTTGCATGTAGTTGCATTTATCTAATGGATACCTTTTCAAATGGAACACATGTGTAATTCTTACTTGTGATATTGAGGTATATCCTTTTGGATTTCCCAGGGAGGTTATCAGAAAGGGAACTGAACCAGTTGAATGCTTTGTATACAATCACTAGCTTACTTATGTACTATATATGTATTTGTTTCTAATTAACATGAGTACATTGTGCAAAAACGATGTGTGGTTTTAGATATGAAATTTCCTAACATGCATCATTATCCATTGTTTCATATAGTCATGGTTCGAGACTAATTAACTAAACCTAGAAATTTTAATCAACATGAATTCATTACAAATTGAACCATGAAAGGAATGAAGAAATTAAGAATCTTGATAAAAGGATAAATTTAGGATTATCATGCTAAGATATATGTGAAATAATTTTTTTTCTGTGGGGTGTTATTTAGATACAATATTATACCATTGAAAAGTTACAAGTTTAGATATATTTGCCATTAACAAGGGGAACTGAATCAACTAAATGCTTCGCATAAAATAGCTAGCTTACTTATGTACTACATATGCTATATATTTGTTTCTAATTAACATGGGTTCAAAAACGACGTGTGATTTTGCGATTTTTCCTTAGAAGAAATACACTCATTATTATCATTCAATCTGAAATTTTAATTGATCGACCAGCTGACGAGTTCATTAAAATCGACCGCTACAAAAAAAATGGCCAAAAGTCAATACTCCCTATCTCCTTCTGTCGGTTGGTTTTGTTCTACTACTACTACTTTCTGGTGCATCCTCGGTACGGTAGAGAAGTTATCTACTACTACGTACATAGCATGGCAGTCCATCTATTCCTGAGGTGTGTGTGTGTGCGTACACGATGATGTAGGCAACCGCGCGCAGACCACAGCACACATGCATGCTAGCTAGCTAGCTGCTCCACTGTAGTAGTACACGAAAGGATAGACAACACCCTCTACTTTCTAGCCACTCCCACTCATACAGCAAGCGATATCGGTCGGAACAACGGAGGCCTTCGACTTCAAGTTCAAGGGCTTCGTTGAAAAGGGGGAGCCTAGCTAGGGTATTGGGAAGCCGTACATGCTTGGATGAGTGATGAGTCCTTTCTGATCGAGTGCCCCTGTGAAATACATGATCACATGACTGGTACATGTGTCGCGTCCAGCTTGTACAAATGACCACCGGGGAAGCAACACATCTCCGGATATGGAGGCAAAGAGACAGCATAGAATATTGCTCGCTTATTCGTTTCTTGCTTCGCCTGGATCTGGATGGCTGCATTTTTCTCTCTCCCCCCTCTTGTTTTACCATACGGTTATTTTTTTCTCGAGAAAAATTTTTTGTTCCTGGATCGAATTCGAGGCGCTAAAACCGAGATGTTGTTTTTTTATATATAAAAAAGCGCGCGGGCATCAACCATGCATTCTCTATCAGAAACATGTCTATGATAGGGAACGATCGTGCGGCACGCAATGTTGAATTTTTACAGCCATCTTTTCGAGAGCCGCACGTGTGTTTGTATCTGCTACACCAGCTTTTGATTTTCCATATTGGATCGTACAATTAACCAACACAGCTATCATCGAATTCGTAGTGTATAACGGAATATATTTATAATTAGTTGAAATAGACGTTAACATAGCCATCACGTTAATCAAACAAATTCTAACATACACCAAAAAATGAAAAGATATACACCGTTGAATGACATCTTAGATAAAAAAATATTTGAAATTCAGAATTTAAAAATAGAAATAAGAGTGCATATCAGATTAAAAGAAAGAGTCTATATCAGCTTCAATAAAAAAAAATCTACAAATTTTAAATAAAAGAATACAAATAAAATTCCATGTCGGATTAACAATAAGATACCATACTTGCTATAGTTACAAATAAATTATACATAAATTTTAAAATAAAATAATAGAAATAAGATTGCATGTCAAATTAATAGAAAGAGTCCATATCAACTAGAAATTCAAAAATTTAAAATAAAAAAGTAGAAATAAAAGTTCAAGTCAAATCTACTATAATTATAAAACAGAATCACCACGCTAATTCTAAAATAATAGAAATTCCCACATTAATCGAAAATGATCAAATTTCTCATGTTAATTAGATAAAAAGATTACAGGATCTAATAATATTCAAGATAATTAGATGAAAAGATTATAGGATCTAATAATATTCAAGATACAAATAAAAAAGATGTGCACTATCGATTATAGGGGATCACGTTATAATGGTGTATATTTAACGACTAACTCCAACAAGGATCAATCCGATCATGTGACATAAGGAAAATAGCGTAGTAACTAGAGAAAATTTCCTCCCCCACCGAAAAGTGTTTGAAACTAACATCCACTGATAGAGTACGGGCAAGCTGCATGCAGGTGCGCAGGCAAACATGCAGGAGTTGCATTGGCCTTGATGAAAAAAATTAGACGCCCTATATAACGGAACGGAGGGAGTATTAATTTACACATGATTAAGCCTAACTAATCATCATGACCAGAACTTGCGACAAAAAAATTACGTTGCACAGTAATCAAACGAGCCAATATACGGTAATACGGACCATATAAACTACCTATTTCTTTATCTAGCAAATAGAATCACCACATAGGTCTAAAATATGAGAAATCATCATCTTTGAATAAAAGCATACTATAGATTTATGTGCGGCGGTTTACAACTGTGTAGATTTTTTTAATATTAAAGTAGGAGCCAACAGTACCACCACATATTAATTAATCTCATCAATTAATTTCAATAGATATACCCCTTTCAGTTTAATAATACTTGATGTTTTAGATTTGTTCTAAGTCAAAGTTTTAAAATTTTATTTATAAAAATCTTTTAAACTATTTGGACCGTGTACATAAAAATCGTACATATAAATTCGTCTTAAAAAATACTTTGACAATATCATATTCCCGTCGTTGATATATTTTATTAGTAACTAATGGTCAAAGTTAATTGCATTTCGAAGACCATATTAATGTCCAAAACGAAAAATATGATTGAACCGGAGAGAGTAGGTTATAACATTAATTGTAACATATAAATATAGAAAAATCTATTGGTTGCCCAATACTTTGGTATTCTACTATTTGCCTTTACATGTGTCTATGGCATGTGGGGTCCGGTTCCACCTATCATGTAGTCACATAGATGGCAAATAGTAGATTATCAAAGTATTTTGGGATAAATAGTGTTGCACTATAAATATATTTAGCTGAATAATAAGATATAGCAAATCGAACTATGGACTAATCGATCTAACTGTACAAATAGACAAACCGATCTAGCCCTGTAAAAGCGCTGATTGCCATCCTAGTTTTCTAACAAGTTTACAAGTCAGAGCAAGACACGCTGTTGGATTCGACGCGCTGAAGCCTGAAGCCATAAAGTTCAGATCACAAGAACGATAAATCGATGTTATAGTACCTGGTGGCATTAATTCCAAGAAGCGCTGAATGGAAGATGGATACATTTCCAACGGTGCGCGAGCTACTACAGTGCTTGGGAATAGAAGTACCTGCACGCGCATCGCGAGCTTGGTACTGGCACATACGTACGTACGTAATTCTATTCTACTATATGAGTCCGGTGTCCCAGCCATGAACAGTGGCGAGCCGCGCGGTGGGGTCTACCATATCGACGACGAGTATTCCTCAGTATCTTTTGCTAAGGCCGGCCCTGCACTCCTGCAGGCTCTAGGAACGCCAGCTACAAATTCAGAGCCTTCGTGCCTTGCCCGTGTACCTCGCGAGCAGCCGGTCACCTCATGCTTAAACAAAGGCAAGCTACACAGCTCGATCGCCACACACAGGGGGAGAGAGATGCATGGTTCAGCTCATGGCTCAACCTTCTTCAGCTGTTCGATCGAATCTTTATGTGCTCTCGGTTAATTGATTTCGTGCATGTTGAATCTATAATTTTTGTAGGGATTGCCACGTTTTTTAGTTTGATGCAATCAAATTTATTATGTATAGATGCTTCCCGGTACACTAATCTCTATATGCACGTCCCTCACCGTGTTGTGTCCAACGAGCACCAAGCAAACACGTAGATATAATCAAACTACAAATGCTTCTACAAATAACAATAAACTCATCAACGAATTCAATTTTCATATAGTTTAATTTTTATATACTAAAAAAATATAATTTTTTTATGATAAGTAAATAGGATTTTGATCTCGGTTAATTGATCTCGGTTAACTCCAACAAGGATCAATCCGATCCTGTGACATAAGGAAAATAGCGTAGCAATTATAGAAAATATCCTTCCCGACTGAAAAGTGTTTGAAACTAACATCCACTGATAGGTATTAATGTGAAATACTTCAGGACAGGATCCCGTCCTGCGCGCCTTGACGGGACAGGGATCCATCGTCGGATCGCTGCGGCCGCACAATATCTGGTCGTCCGATGCCCGCGCGCTCGTCCCGTGTGATTTTGTTTTCACACGTGCTCGCCCACCGCACTTGTTTCACACGCTGACACGCATGCATGCAGCCGAAACCTGGCCGCTAGCTATCAAGTATGTAGTTCATTTTTCTTATTTAATTTTTTTATTTTTATATTTTTTATGGAGTCCAAATTGCATGGAACAAGTTTTATAATTCATTTAAAATTCTAATCAAACCATTTTAAATACTTCCGCTTTCCTTTTTTATTTTTCATTGGTAAAACTACATTTGTAAAAAATTTTATAATTCATTTAAAATAAATTTTTTTGTTTGTGCTATCTAATACCACCAATCTGATACCACCGATACTCAACTCTATATCCAATACTTGATTTCACGATATCTGATACACCTGTTACGATACTTTTCCAATACACAATGACACAGATAGCTTGATGCTACAACATGACAATACAACACATGATAATACCCCTATATGATATTCAACTTGATACCCGCTATATGATACTCATCCTGATACCCGTATGACACTCAACCCTTGACTCGATACCTCTAATTAATGATCCTAATACTCTCGACCCGCAATCCCGCAGCATGATCCCGAACCTAATACTCTCGACCCAATACCCCTGAAATGATACCCTCGATCTGATACCCTAACATGATACCCCCGATCCGATGCCAAACCCGACATTCTTAACCCGATACCCCCGACATGATACCTCAATCGATGATAAACCCGATACTCATGCATCGGTACTCTCAACTTGATTCCTCGACATGATACCCCCAATGATACCATGAAACTCGACGATACCACCGATACTCGACACCTAGACCTGATACTTCTGTTTGTGATATACAATATCGTTATGATACCTTTTCCATACCTTTTATTTTTTCCAACTAATTATGGTACTCAAAATACTATACTAAAAAATTATATCCTAGTTATAATACCACAATATGATATTTTTTGATAATGCAGACCTAATACTCATTTTTTTTGCTACCACAAGGTATTCTGGCTTGAAAATATTATTTTCTCTATTAAATTATGAAACTACAACTTTTGATACCCCTAATTTTTGGTTGATACCATAAAAGCATGATATCACAATGCGATAATATTTTTTTGATACTTTAGAGCTAATTCTCATTTCTTTGCTACTATACATCTTAATTTTCCAACTAATTATGATACTCAAACTATGATACTGAAGAACTATACCCTACACAACAATATGATAATTTTTGATATTGTAGATCTGATACTCATTTTTTGTGCTACCACAAGGTACCTTTTACTTGCTATTTTTTTCCAATTAATTATGATACTCAAACTACGATACTGAAAGAACTATACCATAATTATAATACCACAATATGATAATTTTTGATACTGTAGACCTGATACTAGTTTTTTGTGCTACCACAAATTACTTTTTACCTATTTTTTTGAAAATAATTATGATACTCAAACTACGATACTGGAAAAATTGTACCTTATGATACCTTAATAAGGATACCCTAATTATAATTCCATAATATGGTAATTTTTTTATACTTTACATGATATTGTTATTTTTCCAATTAATTATGATACTCCAACTAGATACTAAAAAAACTATACCCTAATTATGATACCCAAATCATGATACTATAATCTTACAATATTTTTTAGATTATGCAACTATGATACTCAAAACTATACCTTATTAGGGTTGATACTATAAATATGATGCCACAATCTCATAATATTTTTTTGATACGGCAGACCTGATACGCATTTTGTGCTACCATACTTCATAACCAACATTGTTATTTTTTCAATTAAGTATGATACTCCAACTATGATACTAAAAAACTATAGCCCAAATACGTTATCGCTCAAAATAGGGTTGGTACCATAAATATGATACCATAATTTGATTATGATGCTAATTGATATAATTACTAGGATGTTCTCAATGGGGTCAAGATCAAAATATGACTCCAATTTTTCACAACCGAATAGAACCTGAGGCACATGCTAAAAAAAAATCAGAAAATAGCCATGCACAACAAGCTGCAGATCAACTTAAGTTTACACAACTCATCACAAATAGCTACTCACATCCATGTTCAACATAAATTTACAAATCTGGCTTCAATTCATCACATTCAGCACAAACGACATATGGTATCAGTGGAAGAAAGAAGACGTTGGATCCTTGCTTTCTGGAATCCAAGTTGGGCCAGTGTTGCATACGCCGATGACGAATGGGGATTTGACCGAAGAAGAAGGGGCGTCGCTACCGTTGCCTGTTGTCCCGATGATGACGCCGTCACGCCGAAGCTCGTCGAGCCGGAGCCTGAAAAGAAGATGAAGGCGCGCACAAGGATGCGGAGGTGGAGCTGGAGGAGCGCGAGGAGCGGAGTTAGAAGCGTAGTCGTGATTTTTTTTTGTCGTATATGGTGCCGTCCAAGCATGTCGCTAGGGGATTCCGTGCGGTAGTCGCGCCCATATTAATTTACACATGATTAAGCCTAACTAGTCATCATGACCAGAACAAAAAAATTACGTTGCACAGTAATCAAGCGAGCCAATATACGGTAATACGGACCATATAAACTACCTATTTCTTTATCTAGCAAATAGAATCACCACATAGGTCTAAAATATGAGAAATCATCATCTTTGAATAAAAGCATACTGTAGATTTATAGTGCGGCAGTTTAGAACTGTGTAGATTTTTTAAATATTAAAGTAGAAGAACAGATCGAACCACCACACATTCATTTTAAAATACCTCAAAGTCCTACGTTAGCTGGGGAAAAAATATCTACATCATCAGCTGTAGTAGGCCAATTTGGCGTAGATTTATTTGATGAGAAAAGATTTCCTTAGCATTAACAGTCAGGGCCGGCCCTACAATTTGGAGATCCCGGTGCGACAATATAACAAAGTTGCAAGTAGGCCTTAAAATACAGTATTATAAAGAGAAAATTCAAAATTATGCACTTCTTTTTAAGTACTACCTCCATTCTAAAATATAAGGTAGAAAATTTTAGAGATATACTTACTATATTAGGCTATTTGAAGAATATGAGTTTAATTTAGAGGCCTTACTAGTTTGGGGGCCCTGTGCGGTCGCATAGCCCGCACATGCCCTGGGCCGGCCCTGTTAACAGTGGTATACTTCCCTCCATCAGTGCTACAAAAAGAGATCCTTGAAGCCAATATGATGCAATCTTTAGAATCAATACGTTGTGAATGGGACAAGCAATTAAAAACCAGCGAGATCCTGATATGCTTCATTGACCTTCTCACATGAATAGTTTGATTAGATTGGATTCTATCTCTAACCGGAGAAAAAAGAAACTAAATAAAAAACAATTAATTGTATAGTATATCTAGATTACAATGGTGTGGGTCTATAATATATTTTAAGTTCTAACTACAAACTGACAAATATAGTCACATAAGCATATGAGGTTATAACAATGTAGATTTTATATATAAAAGTTTTAAATAGTTCAATATTAAGTATATAGCAACATCTATATATAATATGTTCAAATTGTAACTATGTGTATTTTAAATATATTTTGTATAACTATTATGGTGAAGTTAACTAAAAACTAACAATTAAATGTAGCCGCAAATCATGGAGATTTTTTTAAGCATGTTTAAACAATGCAAATCCATGTTTCGTATACATTAGGGTCCTGTTTCAAGCCAAAAATGCAGTAAACAAAATACTCTTGCCACACGAAAACGGGATGCTTGCAGTTTGCTACTGTAGGTTGGCGAAAACAAGAGGTTACATGCTATTGCAAGTTAAAACATTTCCGATATTAAAATTCCATCGAGCAAATGACTGGCAGCAAGAAGCACGAGGACATGTAAAACAATACCATTGAAAAGAAGCGATAACAAAAAACGACATATATGAATTCAAGGTATCAAGCAAACGACTCTGAGGTGGTGAGGATTAGTTGATGGGGCGGATAGGGAGGTGAGAAGGCACATCTTGCGTTGTGTGCCTCAGACAAGTGGGAAAAGTAGAAAAAAAGGGTTGTTTGAGTTCGCAAGCACGGTAGTAGAAGATAATAGAAAGATTAATCTATTCCTTCTCCATGGATCCATCTATAATTTATCTTAGATTTTCAAACACCACACCACAAGACCACGTCATCTTGCAGCCTTTCTCGATGGCCGAAAGCCATCGAGACAAGTTCCCCAGTGTTCGTTATGTGTTGCGACGGTTCATATCCAGTTTATCTCGACGGCTTGTGGCCGTCGAGATAGCGTACGGCCTGTCATGCTTTGACACGTGGTGTTCTTTTTGTCTGGGAGGTGACCGTGAAATGCTCTCTCGACGGCCTGAAGCCGTCGAGAACGAGCTCTCCTAACGTTCATTGCCCTTGTACGGAGTGTGGAAACTGTATAAAGAGAACACGGTATGACATGGGAATGCATTTATGCAAAAATGGGTTTAAGGCCGGTCATCATCGTTGGGTTTATCACGGTGAGAGTGGTTGTGCTCGTGACATCCCTACTCCTCCCGACGAAGGATTTGATGAAATTGACAGAATGCAAGATATGATGGATGACTTTGGCTATGATTTTGATGATGAGCAGGCAACTACCACTATGACCGAATTCTTAACCCTGTTAGAGTCTTCCAAACAGCCTTTACACGATCAAACCACCGTGACTCTGCTCTCTATGGTAACACGGATGATGGCTCTGAAATGCAAGTATAATTTCTCTATCAATTGTTTTGATGAGTTGTTAGGATGTTTAAGCGATGCCCTTCCAGAATGACACAAGATGCCTCCAAGTTGGTACGAATATAGAAAACTGCTTGCTAGTCTGGGAATGCCTTACGAGAAAATAGATTACTGTCCGAACCATTGCATGTTGTATTACAAAAATGAGGCTGCCAAAAATGTGTCTGATCATTGTGGGGAGTCCAGATATATTGAGATCGTGGACGGTTATGAAGAAAAGAAACAGATGAAGATGACGAGAAAAGTATTGCGGTACTTTCCGTTAAAGAAACGACTCCAACGGTATTTCAATACGGGTGAGACCGCGCAGCAGATGAGGTGGCATAAGGAGGGTAAACGTGCAAGACCCGGTATGATGGTTCATTCGGCTGATAGAGAAGCGTGGCAACACTTTGATAGCGTGTATCCGGAGTTCGCAGCGGATACAAAGAACATGCGGCTCGCACTTGCCACTGATGGCTTTACGTCTTTCAATATGATGGCTGCATCATACTTATCCCTCTGAACCTCCCGTCTTCAATTCTGATGAAAAAAGAGTTCATGTTTCTTTCTTTAATCGTGCCTGGGTTACATGTGCGTACTAAAATATCCGAGGTTATAAATATCCGAGGTTACATGTGCATATATTGTGAATGTGGATTTGATGTTTGTGATTTATATACTGTGATGTTTTGTGATATCTTGAAATTGTCGGGGAATTTATGAAATTGTGGGAATTTGAATGCGCGGGCTTTTTTGTGAAATTGTGGGAATTTGAATGCGCGGGCTTTTTTGGAGTGCAGGTTGCAGCAACTGCTGCTGCTGGGTGCAGTAGCGGCTGCAAAATTATTGTGATTTTTTCAAACTTTAAATTTTTCTTGCTGTTTTTCAATTATTCTCGACGGCTAGAACCTGGCCGTCGAGAAAACTACCATGGCTCACTAGCCAGCGCCGTCATTGCCGGGACCAGCTGCGGGCGGACAAGACTGCTGACAGGCCGTCGTGAAAAACTAGTGGGCCGGGTCGCCGCCGGCCTGCGAATGAGCAATCTCGACGGCTAGCTGCCGTCGAGAAAAACTCCACCATCACGTCGTGCCTGCCCGGTGCGTATGTCTCGACGGCTATACAGAAGTCGTCGATACAGGTAATCTCGACGGCCGAGCCATCGAGACAGACTCTCTCTCTCTCTCGGCCGTGCAGTCTCGACGGCCAAATCTCGACGGCCGGCCATCGAGATTAATCTTTCTCGACGGTTTTGGTATTTGTCTTGACGGCTTTGGCCATCGAGAATTTGAGCGATCCGCGTGGTGCTTGGTACTGGCACACAAGTATGTAGTTCTATTCTACTATATGTGTTCGGTGTCCCAGCCATTAACAGTGGCGAGCCGCGCGGTGCGGTCTACCATATCGACGACGAGTATTCCTCAGTACCTTTTGCTCAGGCCGGCCCTACACTCCTGCAGGCTCTAGGAACGCCAGCTACAAATTCAGAGCCTCTCGTGCCTTGCCCGTGTACCTCGCGAGCAGGGAAAATTTGATTAAATAATATACATGTAAATACAAATTGTAAAAGTATACGGCATATTTCGGGTTTTACAGAAATGAGCTCGTTCTAGCCACCTGGCACGGCGGAACCGTTCCTTCCGCCATCGGGCACGGCAAATACGGGGCTTCCGCCACCCCATGCGTAGGAAACGTGGCTTCCTCCACCTTGGACGGCAAAAGCCCGCTTTGGCCATGCCCGGTGGCGGAAGCCACCTCGCTTGCCCACGCGGCCGCCCCTGCGCGCGCCTCAGCACCGCCCGTGTCTCGGATTCCCCGCCTCGGATACCCCTCTGCGTTGAAGTGCGTGCCTGCATGTATTGAAGTGCGTGCCTAAATCAACGGTGGCTGCATGCAGAAAAAGACGTGTGCTGGTGGCCTGTCACTGCGTGTCTGTCATATACGTCATTTCATGTCTCCCAATTATGTGTTAAGCCTGTGTTTAATTTACTAAATAAGTAATTAGCGATTAATAAATTGCATGCTTATGATGATTTAATCACACACGCTCGGCTATATAACGAGGAGTGGTCCTCAGTTCTTCGCACAACATTTGTGCTGCCTGGTGCTCAGCTGCACTTGCGCATTTCTGCTGCTCGGTGCTCAGCAACTCTTGCTCATTTTTGCTGCCCTGTTGTCAGCTACACTCCGATTGCTTGTGTTTTCTCACTGTCTTCATTAAGGTGCTCTGTTTTTTTTTGCTTTGAACCAGTCTGGAGGTAATGTAATATGTAGATGATATTTGAGTTATAAAACTTCCATTCATTATTTCATGTGTTTTAATGCATAGGTGTTGGTACCTTGTGAGCAGACGGTTTATTCGAGATATTTTCAGTAGGTATGCATTTTAATAAACGATAGTGCTTACACTTGTATAATATGGTAGAATAAAATATAGATGAATGTAGATTTATACAGTTGTAAACTGTAGCATTATGTTGTATATGTGATGACTACAGTACTGACTAATTTCTATCAGTGGTAAGAAAATATTAACTTAGACCGTGGATGTAAAATTTGAAGTTATATTAAAAAATTGAAACGAAAATATGGTGTATTAATGGGAGCGCAAACGTTTCATTAACTCATATCATATTGAAGAAAATATTGAAGATAAATCTGCACATGTGATATTAACTCGTATTTTAGGAGATTCTACAAGCATAAACATTTTTTAGGCAATAACATGAAGAAAAATATTATATTGAAATAAAATTTTGAAAATATATAATTATAGTTTCCACAATTATGTCCCAAAATTACATTTTTCTTAAATGGTTAAAATAAATAAAATGTTATTAAATACACAACCACATATATAGACTGTTTAGTATTTCAGTTAAAAAAGTAGATTGTTGTTGCATATGCATGCACAAGAAAAATAGTCGGTTACGTAAATAGTTTTTTTATACTGGAGGCATGCACTTGAGCAAAAAAATATGTGTGCTAATTAATATTAGTTGTAAGAAAATATTAAGGAAAAATTTACATACGTGATATTAAGTCATAATTTAGGAGATTTGACATCCTTCAACATTATTATAGAGGGGATTTTTTAATCAATAAAATGAAGAAAAATGTTATATTGAAATAATATTTTGAAAATATATAATTCTAGTTTCTAATTCTGTGCGAGAATTACATTTTTCGTAAATTCTTAAAATAAATATAATATTCTTAAATATATGAGCGCGTGTATCTTTTTATAATTTACATAAAAAGTTACATTATTAACTAAATTAATTGTAATGCAAATGATTGAGTGTGGCGGAGGCGTTCGACAATTTTAATGTAAATAATTTTTTTAATGCATATATAGATAGGTGACAAAAAATTTTAATGACACATGGACAGATCTTTATGGGTACAACGCTGCATATATTCTATGGAAATGCTCCAACAGAAATGCAGGGTAAATTTGTTAGCATGCATACATAAGCCGCAATAGATCTTCCTATAGGACCTGAAGACTTTGTGCGAGTTTGTGCAATATTTGGACGCGGAGCAGACTCCCGAAATGGAGCGGCAGATGCACTGGGAGGCGGCGGGGCACAGGGCCAGGGCCGAGGAACTGTGGCAAGACGCCCTCAGGGAAGAAAGAAACAAGCGTGCGAGAGAAGAGTTTCAGGCACAACGCGAGGCTGACCGATCGACAGCGGCAATTCAATGAGTGTGAGGCAAACCATGCCAGAAAGCGCGAGAGGGTTGCTAGAGTCAGGGAAGCAGGACCTAGCGCGTTTGCAAAGGGGAATACCTCCCGCTGCACCCAGTAGTATAATTATCGTATATAACAACTATGTTTTTAAATCTTCTAAGACATGTAGGTTTAGTTATGATGCAATACTATGATAGATTGTTTTATGCATCACGTGTGCCATTGTTTATATCGTTAATTCTAATTTTTATTATTTAATCTCTGGTTCTCTAAAACCATAAACCATTTACTTGCTCCGACACAGCGAACTAATCACCGTTTCTAATTTTAGCATTGTTCTATTATTTTTAGTTTTCCTACTTAATTCAATAGAGTTAACAAATAAATCAAATAATAGCACTCACTGAACACCAGAGTCGTGCGCAACTTGTTCAAATTTTAGAAAAATTTTGTCAATCACGTTTATTCCAGTTTTTCTAATTCTGTCCCAATATTATTTTTTGTGCTAACAATTAATATAAATATAATATTTCTAATTATATTAGTGCACATATCTCTTTATAATTTACATAAAATAATACATTATCAACTTAGCCAACTATAATACGCAATTTAATTAAATGAATAGATGTCTTTGGGCTGAAAATTTATTAAACGGTTGTCTCGGGGTGAGTGCGACGGCAGGGCAGCGCGCCGACACGCGAAAGGGAGTAGCTCGGCCACGTGGCGGCACGAGGCGGCCGGAAGCGTGGCCTTTAGCCGTCCCAGGTGGCGGAAGCCATGTACAAAACCCACATTCCCATCCTATGTCGCATACTTTCACAATTTATATTTATCTTTATATTATTCAACCAATTTTTTCCGCGAGCAGCCGGTCACCTCATGCTTAAACAAAGGCAAGCTACACAGCTCGCCACACACCGGGGGGGGGGGGGGGGGGGCGTGGCTGGCTCAACCTTCTTCAGCTGTTCGATCGAATCTTTTTGTGCTCTCGGTTAATTGATTTCGTGCATGTTGAATCTATAATTTTTGTAGGGATTGCCACGTTTTTTAGTTTGATGCAATCAAATTTATTATGTATAGATGCTCCCCGGTACACTAATCTCTATATGCACGTCCCTCACCGTGTTGTGTCCAATGAGCACCAAGCAAACACGTAGATATAATCAAACTACAAATGCTTCTACAAATAACAATAAACTCATCAACGAATTCAATTTTCATATAGTTTAATTGTTATATACTAAAAAATATAAATTTTTTATGATAAGTAAATAGGATTTTCTGCATTGTACCGACTGTAAAAGTTTGGTGATTAACTTTAAAAAAATGTGCTTGCATGAAACAGTCAAACGCAGACGTCTGCATCTGAGAAAAGTAATTTTAGTGTGATCCTGGATATTCAGTCTATTTTTTTTGCGTGATCTTTGCTGATTGATTTCGTTTCGGGATCCCGAACCATCTACCACGCGAGAACCCGGACACGTACGTACGGACCGCATCGTGTCAGGCCGCGTCTCTCACCGTATGTACAGCTCTCGGCCTCTCGTCCTAGGGTCGCGTGACAAGAGAGAGAGACGAGTGGCCGGCTGGATGGGTGACGGTTCTGCAGTGACATGGAGCAGCGATCTGGCAGGCTGGCCCCTACCTGCTCCTGCCGTGGCGCTACGATTCAGATCGGGGCAGAGACCCTCATGAGCTCATGATAGGAAGGGGGGCGAGACGAGAGTGGCGCGGGCCCCAGACGCGTGCGTGCCCGTCGCGTCTTTCACCTCGCGTCCCCGCACCACCACACCTCGCGCCGTCTCGTGTCTCCTTGAACGCACGGCCGCACGGGCACGAGCCTCCTCTCCTGCGCTCGCTCGCGCGGCTCCATCTCTTATCGTACCGTGCCGCCTGCCCGGACGCAGCGCGGCGCGTGCGTGCGTGCGGGTGTCGAGCCACCGCTCGGCGCGCGTCCCATTCCCTTTCCCACCGTCGTGCATGGCGTCGTGGCGAAACGGGCGGCGGTCACGGGCGCGCGCCTGGCGCAGCAGCGCACGCTCTCGATCGGTCGCTCGTCGAGCCACCGCGCGCCTGCATCGTACGTACGTACGTACGCTCCGGCAGAAGTCGTGGATGCGCCGCGCTCGCTCGGTAAGTGTGCCCACGCGTCCCGCGCGCGCGTGCGCCCGTTGCCCGTACATTTCGCAGGCGCACTTGGACTGGCCGGCTCCGCGCGCACTACCGCGGATCGCGCTTGGGCAAGCGGCTCCTAAGGCCTGTGTAAACGGTTTTATAACCGTTTGCAGGCAACCGCGACTAACGTTCGAGGGGCATCACAAGCGGCTCGTGCCTCTCTGTAAACGGTTCGCAGGGCTCTGCGCGGGTGGGCCTGTAGGCCACATGGGAACTCTCTGCAAGCGGTTGGTTCCAACCGCTTGCAGAGAGGCATCTCCGCAAGCGGTTGAATAACTGATTGCGAAGACGTGCACTTTCCTAGCTGGTTAATTTGGAACGGCACAAATCTCTACTACTTTAAAGTACGGATTGGTCGTGGTGGTGGTCGCAGTGCCAACTTGCAATCTTCACCCTCCAATCCATCCGATGGCTGAGATCCTCACAAACCCTTTAAAAACATCGCCTCCCGCCTCTGCAACGGTTCGCAGGCTCACACGCACCCATGGTTATCAAGTCGTAAAGTCGAGTCGAATCGCATGAGGGGAGACTTGGGGACTAGTCGTGGCTAGTCCATGACTAGTCGACAACAACAACTTATAAAGGCCTAAACCAATCAAAGAAATTCTCACATAAATCAAGAAAAAATAAAAGATGTATGCCGTTGATTTTGTGGGGCCGGATTATAACGGCTTAGATTAAAAGAAGAATATTAGAAATTCGGCATGGATTAATCAAGAAATAATCATATAAATCAAGAAAAAATAAAAGATCTATGTGGCTTAGATTAAAAGAAAATATTAGAAATTCATATGAAATACTAAAGTTGATATAATATATTAGAGATAAACTCTAAATCCGATCTGATATGTTAGAGATAAATTATGAGTTAGAGATAAACACTATATACCAAAACAAATTTAGCCGCGCAAACACGCGGGCCACCTCGCTCGTTCGTTCGAAGTTAAAATATCGGAATGAAATGTTTCAAGTTATAAAACCTAGGAACAAAGTTCACAAAATAAGTACAAAAAAGTTGATGATAAATTGTAGAATGGACTAACATTTTGGAGGTAAGTAAGAAATTCTCTCTTAGATATATCATGTGCATCGTTTACATTTTTTTTACAAGCCCTCGGTTAATTTGAATCCTAGCAAGCAAGTCCTTCCCTTCCACTGCCTCTCATCTTTAATGAATTGTTGTTAGTTTGGGCACTCGTGCCTAACATAGCCCTACGCCATTCCACTTTAGTTTGATCAATCGCTGGCTAGCCTGTGGTTAGCTTGTCGTGATCGACGACGAGCTGGCAACATGTGAGTGGAGGAGAGTCGGTTGTGCGGGGAGCCAGCACACTTGTCTAGACTCAGGGGAGGAGAATGGAAAGGACATGGTAGAAAAGGACCTTAAAAATGGAAGGGACGCGAGTTTTTTTTTTTTCCAACCAATATGACAGGATGTTCGCAGTTCGCATACATTTTGAGCCCGGATGGTGCGCAAGGGGTATGGAAGTGGAACACTGGAACATGATCAACCCATAGCTGTCGATTTTTATCGTGCACGAAGACATGCATCTTTCCGACGTCCGAGCAGCGAAGCAGGTCATGCGTCATGGCGTGGGATTCGATGACAAAATCAAGCGAGAAGGATAGCGCCAAGAACCAAACCTAATTCCGTAGCGTAGCTGGCGCTTGGCTCATGTGGTCAAAGCCATACAGAGAGACGCCGTACGATGCTGTCGGAGTTTGGGATTACTTGACTGGCGATGCTTCGTCGTAGCTCGAAAGTTTTTTCGTCTTCTACTGTCCTCGCCGTCTTTGCTAGGAATGGCAATGGGCCCGATCCCCGATTCTCCGTGGAAAATTCCTCAATTAGGGGACAGAGGCGGAGCTTCCTTCTTCCACGGAGATTAAACGGAAAAAATTCTCTTCCCGTCGAATAAACAGGGATGGGGATGGGGATGGGGATGGGGATGGGGAAGCATCCCCGTCCCCATTCCCCGCGGGGATCTGTTAATTTTACATGTGATGATATTTTCATGTAATAGTTAATGATAAAAATAAATAATGGCCTTGTTAAGTGATTATTCAATATATATATGTGATCACTTTGATGCATATATAATGATTTATTAACTACGAGAATACATACATATGACAATGTTTTGTACTAATAGCAAAATATATACATATTAGATACAATTTAAGTGGGGACGGGGATCCCCGTCGGGGGTTTATTTCCCGCGGGGGCGAGGATGGGAAGAAAATGTCCCCCGCGAGTGTTACCGGGGATGGGGATGAGGAATTTTTCCCTAAACGGGGACGAGGGGGGATCCCCGTCGGGGATTTATTCTCCACGGGGACGAGGATGGGAAGAAAATGTCCCCCGCAAGTGTTACCGGGGATGGGGATGAGAAATTTTTCCCCAAGCAGGGACGAGGATTGGGAGCCATTTCCCGACGAGGAATTCTCCATTGCCATCCGTAGTCTTTGCCTACTTGCCAGCCTCTCAGCACGGGACTTGCAGAGATCCGAGGGCCATGGATCTTCATGGCATTATATAGCGTTCTATACATGGCTAAAATTCTCCTCGAACAAAAGCGTCAGCACATGACATGAGCTAGCACCCCCACCACGTGCTTATATCATCAGCAACGGAGAAGCATGCCAGACTGCCTTGTGGGCCTAGAAGTGTCTTTTGGCCCACGGCCCACCTGTCATGTGCTAATCTGAACAATGGGAGGCCGTCCGGCGTCCGTACCAAAACAAAGCATGCTGTCATTGAGTTGTCATCACAGTTTGTGGGCCTTGTTCAGTTCGTGCAGGCGTGCCCCAAGCAGTGCGAGCACAATGCTAAAGTTTCCACCAAAATCAAGAGTGAATTGTTTTGTTTAGGGCTACAGGTGAATGCTAGTTTTTCCTCGTATCTTTTACATCGCCAAGGTAAATAAAAAGTTTAGGTTTAGAACACCACCCATCTAGTGCTTTTAGATATGTAAATATTTCACAGCCGTTGTACGTTTTTAGTTCTGCAATGTTTGCCAATGTGGTAGTTTTATGGTAACAAGACAATGTCATGGTTTGTGTGGCTCTGACACTACCTTCGCTTTTAATACCAAATAAAACCTTGTTCTAAAACCATTGTCTGGTACAGAAAAACTAAAGCACGATCATCTGGAAGGTTTATAAATTTCAATCAATTTACTCACATGATTGGTGTTTCTTATCGCAATCTCTCTCCCACTGTCGTTAGGATAGGTTTGTGTTCCATTAGATTAGTGTTGGATGTACCACGTGCCCTTAGTTTACAGGGAGGACGAGACAGATGGTATGCGGTGGTAGGTAGGAAGAAGGTTCCACCATGGGGTAGGTTTAACGATGATGTGTAAAGTCGACCAATAGATGAACGAGGAGGCTGAGTGTAACAGTCTGGCCAAATTCGCTTAAATCCAAAACCATCTAGAGTAATGGCCCAAGTACAAATGCATAGCGTCTTACTTTCGGAATTTGTCCTTGGCTTGCAAAAAAAAAAGTATTAACACATGTTGTTATGTTTTGATCCTTTTGTTATTAGGAAAAGGTCTACTTGCGCCCCTCCCCCCCTAAAGTATTGAACCGATAGTACATAATACTCTGACTTCGAAAACCAGGTAACCAGTCCCACAAACTATTAAAATCAGTGCACTTAACCCCCCGCAGGCAGTATTGAGGGTGGTTTTGACACTTTGTCGTCCACATAGCTAGTTTTGTCTACGTGGCGCGCTGAAGAGTCAATCTAGTACTAAAACAAAATAAAAAGAAAAGGAAATATGTGGGGCCATGCTATCATTCCCTCCCCACTTCTCTCTTCCTTCCCTACCCACATCTCTCTCCCTCTCTCTCACAAGGCGCCTCCACAAGCCGGCGCACACTGCCCCGGCCTAGGTTGCTGATGGCGCCGCCCGCGCCTGCCGTGTGCTGGCGGCGCTCACCGACCTCGTCCTCCTCCTGGCCAACCTCCACGACTGCTTCAGGGACGCGCTCATTGTGCTCCGGCAGCTCCTTGCCCAAGGTGCATGCCGCGCTGCGCCGCCGCGACTGCTTCGCCTCGTCGCGGAGCTCTGCGCCTGGCACCGCACCGTAGGCGAGGTCTCCAGCCTCGCCTCCTCCGCGCGCGACCTCTCCAACCGCGCCTGCCCTAGCGACGACTCCGCAGCGTTGCCACGGCCGTGGCTGCCACTGCCGCGGCTGTCTTCTTCGGCGTGTCCTCCGCCGAATTCGCCGCCAGTACCACCCCGTCGCCGAGGACGCCGACGCCCTACTCCCCTGCTCACGCCTCGGCCATCCCGATGTGGCTGGTCACTGACCTCCTCCGTTCTAGGACCACTGCAATGAGGAGGAGGAGCGAAAGGCGACCATGGGCAGGGTGTGTGGGCTCGAGGAGTGAGCCCCGACCATAAGCACCGCTTTGTTCGGTGTGTGCAGCATGCTCGATGAAATGCCTAAGAGAGAGAGGAAGAAGAGAGATGCCACGTTGGCTGCCACGGTGGCAAAACCGTCCACCTTTGCAGCCTCGGTGGCAATACCACCCACAAAACCGCTAACAGGGGGTTAAGTGCACTGGTTTTAATAGTTTGTGGGACTGGTTACCTGGTTTTCGAAGTCAGGGGTTATGTGCGCCTGGGTCAATACTTCAGGGGGTAAGTAGACTTTTTCCTTGTTATTACATTCACGTGAGCCAAGCCTCAACAACGGGCCATGACACACTTTCAATGAATTGATGCCCTCATCGACACACCGCATACATGACAATGTCTAGAATTTTCTTTCCATCAATATACATCCATACATAAAAATGGTTTATAACTTTATATACCATATTGTACAACCACTTTAGCCCTTCCCACCTTATTAAGAGGATATCCCACACATGCGCAACATTTTACTTGGGCTTTTGTTTTGCCTCAATTTGCTGAAAAGTGTTAACTCAGGATATATGTTTGGGTCCATATATCATTGGATGGTATATACTAGTACAATTCGTTTTATACTAGTTAGATCAAACTGTTACCACAAAAACAAATCCATATGGCCCACTTAGGGATGACAACAAGTCAGGGGATTACACTACGAGCCATTGGGTAGTGGCGTGGTGGTGGGAGCAACCGGAGAAAAGGAAGGGGGACATACCGAGGGCATCGGGAGAGTAGGAAGATGATGACACGAGACAGCTAGTAGACGAGCAAGAAAGGTGCAACAACAAAGGAGCAAAGGAGGAGGAATACCTACGGAGCGGATCAATTTGTGAATGAGTCGCCTATTCGAGAGGGGAGAAACGGATGCATGCTAAGTTTGAGAAGCAAGTTGAACAAAAATGAAAGGCAAGCGTCACAGATGTAGGTTGTTGGATCAATTCAAATCAACAGAAAAATTGACTATAATATATAAAAGAACTTAAATTTAGACAATTATGCAATTAATAGACGCACTTATTAGAACAATGATAATCTTTTTGGATAAGTGGAACTCCACTAATAACCAAAGCTATTTGCTGTTTTGACTGGCTTTTTGCGCATTATGGTTAAATCCGTTGTTCTCAAAACCATTCGACTGAATATGATATGTGGCCGCCACGGCCGCGGCCGTCTTCTCCGATGTGTCCTCCGCCTCCGCCGAATCCGCGGCCAGCGCCGCCCCGTCGCCGAGGACGCCGATGCCCTACTCCCCTACTCGCGCCCCGGCCATCCCGATGTGGCTGGTCACCAACCTCCTCCGTTCGAGGACCACTGCAATGAGGAGGAGGAGGAGCGGAAGGCGGCCATGGGCAGGGTGTGCGGGCTCGAGGAGTGAGCCCCGACCATAAGCACCGCTTTGTTCGGTGTGTGCAGCATGCTCGATGAAATGTCTAAGAGAGGGAGGAAGAAGAGAGATGCCACGGCTACCACGGTGGCAAAACCATCCACCTGTGCAGCCTCGGTGGCAATACCACCCTCAAAACCGCTAACAGGGGGTTAAATGCACTGGTTTTAATAGTTTGTGGGACTGGTTATCTGGTTTTCGAAGTCAGGGGTTATGTGCGTCTGAGTCAATACTTCAGGGGGGTAAGTAGACTTTTTCTTTGTTATTATATGCTAGTACAACCCTTTTTAAACTAGCAAGGCAATGCTATTCCTACCGCAATACAATTCACGTGAGCCAAGCCTCAACAACGGGCCATGACACACTTTCAATGAATTGATGCCCTCATCGACACACCGCATACATGACAATGTCTAGAATTTTCTTTCCATCAATATACATCCATACATAAAAAATGGTTTATAACTTTATATACCATATTGTACAACTACTTTAGTCCTTCCCACCTTATTAAGAGGATATCCCACACATGTGCAACATTTTAATTGGGCTTTTGTTTTACCTCAATTTGCTGAAAAGTGTTAACTCAGGATATATGTTTGGGTCCATATATCATTGGATGGTATATACTAGTACAATTCGTTTTATACTAGTTAGATCAAACTGTTACCACAATAACAAATCCATATGGCCCACTTAGGGATGGCAACAAGTCAGGGGATTACACTACGAGCCATTGGGTGGTGGCGTGGTGGTGGGAGCAACCGAAGAAAAGGAAGGGGGACATACTGAGGGCATCGGGAGAGTAGGAAGATGATGTCACGAGATGAGCCAGTAGACGAGCAAGAAAGGTGCAACAACAAAGGAGCAAAGGAGGAGGAATACCTACGGAGCGGATCAATTTGTGAATGAGTCGTCTATTCGAGAGGGGAGAAACGGATGCATGCTAAGTTTGAGAAGCAAGTTGAACAAAAATGAAAGGCAAGCGTCACAGATGTAGGTTGTTGGATCAATTCAAATCAACAGAAAAATTGACTATAATATACAAAAGAACTTAAATTTAGACAATTATGCAATTAATAGACGCACTTATTAGAACAATGATAATCTTTTTGGATAAGTGGAACTCCACTACTAACCAAAGCTATTTGCTGTTTTGACTGGCTTTTTGCGCATTATGGTTAAATCCGTTGTTCTCAAAACCATTCGACTGAATATGATATAGTTCAAATGAAGTCCAAAATTAAATGGATTAAAATCAAAGTTTAGAGACCGTCATATATCGACACATGAAAGGAAATGTGTTACAAGCACATACATTGAATCTATTTTATTATATTAAAATAGAGTTACACAGAGCAATCATGTTTCTAAAATACTAGAAACTTTTACATTAAAAGAAAAGATAAAAAGATTTACACCATAATCGAATTATAATGATTTAGATTAGAAGAAATAGTTCATATAAACTGCAATAAACAACAAATTCGAAATAAAAAAATAATGGAAATAAAAGTCATGTCTAATGCAAAATGAGTAAAAATTCGAAGGAGAGAATCCATATTGATTGGGAAACTGTCCTCTCGTGGACACTCAGATAGAGCAGGAAGGATGTAGAGAGATCGACTCGGCGCTGGATCCACCGACGGCAACAATTCCACAAACGTGTCGAAGCCCGTGCGGGCCCAAGTGCCCCAGCCGGGCAGCCCACTGTCCAGCACGACTGCGCCGGCCCCCACAAAGCTCTCGTGGACCGTGCTATCCCTATCCGAGGCAGCTCCGAGACATCGAACGCCGCCGAGGCAGCCGGTTTCCCCACCGTCCTCCTGCACCTCCCGAGAATCCAAAGCTTTGTACTTGGGAGTTGGGGCTTGGGAGGAGGAGGCACCCAGAGCTCGCAGAAATCTCACTCCTCGTCCTCCTCCATCCTCCTCCGCTCCCGCCCCCGCCACCGTCTCCCTCCTCCTCCCGCTCGTTGCTTCTCCCGGAGGGAAGGAAGCCGGGTGGCCGCCCTCCCACCAGCTGCAAAAGCCACGCGACACCAACCTTTCGCTCCGACGGTCGCTCTCGCCTCTCGACCCAACCGAACAGGTGGTGGGTCGGGGGGAGGGGCATAAAAGCGCCGGGTCGGCGACGATGGGCGGCGGCAGCGGCAGATCGGGCGCGAGGGACGGCGAGGGCGAGTGGGAGGTGCGGCCGGGCGGGATGCTGGTGCAGCGCAGGGACGGCGACGCGGGGCCCGCCCTCAGGCTCAGGGTGTCCCACGGCGCCGCCTTCCGCGACGTCTCCGTGCAGGCGCAGGCCACCTTCGGTACGTCGCTTCTTCGATCCGCCACCGCCCCTCTTGTGAGGATCCCGTGTACTCGCATGTTAGTTCCGCGGCATGGTAGTCAACTCATCGGCGACGGTGATCGGGTGAGGTTCCCTCATCAGTTTGATTTTGAGATGTAGCCATGAAATGTTTTGGTGCGATGAATGGCCGCGCCCAATTGCAAATGGCTAGGCTCGGTATGCTCTATTGCATCGTGCTTCGATCTTGACCAGTCAATCTGCAAATTTCGTCAATTAGCAGGGTATGAAATCACATCCTCCATTTTTCCATTAATCGAACTGGATGACCTAGCAAATGTAAATTAAGGACAAAAATGTCTGCATATGTGGACCATGTGGTAGTTTGCAGAATTGCAGGCGACTGGCCGGCGGATCATGGATTCATAAGCCTGCTCTGGTAACTTTACATTATTGGACTTTGGCAAGCAGACGTACATCAGTACATGGCAACAAAAGATCAAAAATTTAAATGTCCTTTTGACGACCAGTCTTTGTGACTGCTTCTTACACAGTGATAGGTCCCATTAATTCACCTTTAAGACAACAACTAATCAGTAGTCCAGTACTGTACCTTTCCACAGATAAAAGTTTTGCCTAGTTTTGACGATCAGTAGGAGCCCATACTGGCTCACCTAATAATGTAGCTGTGTAATTTACTGAACCCCTGCTCTTTACCACCCTGGAGAAATTGAATTCCGATGGTGCATCGGTACAAATAATAGTTGTAGAAAGAAACCATATTGTATATAGTTTTTGGAATAACTCGAAAAACGGGACTCTGTTTTCACGAAAAAATCGGTTACTTGAAGATCTGAATTTCAGTTACCTAATCAGTGATTAAAAATAATTTGTATTTTTGAATGAAGGTGAATTGAAGAGTGTCCTTGCCCAGGCTACTGGCTTGGAGCCTGAGAGGCAAAGGCTCTTCTTTCGTGGGAAGGAGAAGAGTGACAATGAGTTCCTGCACACATCAGGGGTCAAAGACGGAGCAAAACTCCTACTGCTTGAGAAGGCTGCCCCTGCCAATGTGGAGCAGAAGGTCGAGCCTGTGATGATGGACGAGAGCATGATGAAGGCTTGCAAGGCTGTTGCACGTGTTAGAACTGAAGTTGACATGCTCTATGCTAAGGTGAACGAACAATATTTTGTTCGCATTGTAAGACGTCAATTCTTCCTGTATTATGGCGTTAATGTACTTTTCCTTTATCATTAGGTTTGTGATTTGGAGAAGGGTGTGCTTGCTGGGAGAAAGGCTGAAGACAAAGAATTTGTTGTGTTGACAGAGCTTCTTATGATGCAGCTGCTGAAACTTGATGGTATAGAGGCAGAGGGAGAAGCAAGGGCACAGAGGAAGGCGGAGGTAAAATGGTTATTGAACACTCTTATTGCTGCTATTTTGGGGAGCTTATCAAGTTCTGCAATATTGTGATCTAAGACTTCCAACATAGTTTTATTTTCTTTTGATATTACTAACAATGACATGTTCTTACTCATAACTTCTTATCTTTTTGTCTAAAATGGAAAGCAGAACTTAAGCAATTCTGATAGTTCAGTACTAATTAGCTCCTGATGCTACAGACTACAGACAGTTAAAATGTATCTATCCTGAAGGGGATTTCTCATGCCATGTATCATAGCATCCTGTAATGATCAGACGTTGTTAGCAAAGCTTCTAGAACCTTGATTTAAAACTTAAAAGCCCTGAAAAGATACACTTGTCGTGTCTACCGTTTACTCAACATGTCTTTGACTCTTCAATTAGGAGTGTTCCTAGATTTTTAGTTGGACTGGACCTCCTCTCTCACTGTAATGACTATTGTCTGGGTTATGGGCAATGACCATAGGGTTTGGCTGGCTTGGCCAGGTCCACATGTAAGACAGTTCATTGTGGCGCATGTTTGTAGCTAGTAAAACTGAATTGCTTCTAGTTTGATCTTAGTTGACGGCTTCTTATGGAAAAGGGGCAAATTCTTATTCAATGTGTCGTTCAAGATTCAGTTTGGAAGTCCAAACTAGATGAAGCTGACGTTAGATATATCCTTAAGTTATATAAGTACATTGTGTTTTTTAAAATTATTACCAAGGACAAGGAGATTAAATGTTGATACCTGTAGCTTTTGTGTAGCTACTTAATTATTATTCTTATGTTGCCTTTTAATTTAAAATTAAAAGAAGACTGGTGAAAAGGTTAATAGCTGTAGGATTGCTACGAGAAGGCAATTAAGCCAAGACAGTAATAAACACAGTTATGTGTACTGTGAAATGAATGATAGAACTAGGTGAAAACAAAACTTTTGTTCTTTTGACTTAATGGAATCCTTATTACATGTACCATCATATGTGTTGAACAATGAACATCTCTCAGGTGAACCGAGTTCAGAGTCTTGTAGAGACCTTGGACAAGCTGAAGGCAAGAAATGCGAACCCCTTCAGTGATCACAACAATTCTGTTTCGGTGACCACACAGTGGGAGACGTTCGACAATGGCATGGGCAGCTTGAACGCGCCCCCACCACGGGCTTCCTCCACACAGATCAACACTGACTGGGAGCAATTCGACTAGCCTTAACCACACTTTCTTAATGTATCCTGTAACCTGTGAGATTGTTATTGACATTCCACTCACGGGCATGATGTTGTGTATATGCACCAAGCCTGATGCATTTTGCTATTCCACTGCCTGTGAGATGTTACCAAGTGTCAAGTGATACATGTGAATTGCTTCTTAGATCTATTAGGTTTTCAACTTTCAGCCTGCCCTGGCAATGATCCGATGAGCGCGTGATAAATTCCTCTTGCTCCTGCTGAAGTGCTGATAGAAAAATCATGTGTTGGTTCTTTGGACCCGCAGACCCGCTAGTCTGACTAAAGTTGAGATTTAGAAATTGAGATACAACTGTGCCTCCATTTAAGATGTGTTTGAGCAAAACTCTGCAAAGCGCTATCAACAGGACTCAACTTTTTAAGTATACTCATGCTATACTTCAGAAGGGCCGTGCGCAGAGCAGGTCATTTCCCTGCCAATGCCAGGAACATGATTCGAGGAAAAAATCAATCTGATTTTTCCTTTTCTTTTCTTTTTCTTTTTTTGTAAGGAACGATCTGATGATTTTAACAGCAATACTCTAACCACCAGTACACAAATGAAACTAGCTGCTCTATTCCCTGGCCGCTTTGAGCTAGAGCTGAATGGTGACGCCTCTGGCTCCCATGCCGGCCAGCCGGTGGTCCACCATCTCGACCCCGACAGTGCCGCCCCTCGCCGTGTCATGGCGCGCCACGTCGAATCTCTCGCCGTCTCCCCACAATGCGTAGGCCTCCTCCCCGTGCGCCGCGTCGTCGCCGATCCTGAGCTGGTCGTCTGGCATGCGCAGCGGGACGACGAGCCCCACGGCGAGGAGGATGGCGGTGGTGACCGCGACGTTCCAGGCGACGACGAAGAGCGCGCCGGCGAGCTGCTTGCCCACCTGCGCGGCGCCGCCGCCGTAGAAGGCGCCGCGCGATCCCGGGACGTGGGAGTGGAGGGCGGTGAGGTCCGGGGTGGCGAGGAGGCCCGTGAGGATGCCGCCGAGGAGCCCCGCGACGGCGTGGGTGTGGAAGACGGCGAGGGTGTCGTCCACCTTCTGGAGGAGGGAGCACTTCTTGTGGAGGATCATCATGCTGACCCACGGTATGCTGCCGCCGCAGATGCCCATCAGTATCGCCGACCATGTGTGCACCAGTCCTGTGTATCGCCGACCATGCCATGCAAGTTTATGCAACACCAAAAATACTTAGAGTCTGCAGCTTTGTAATAAGATTCTTATTCTTATACAACTGAAGCAAGAATGTGCTGCGGTGGTACCTGCGCCGGCGGTGATGCAGACGAGACCGGTCATCATGCCCTGAACCGCGCCGATGACGGAGGGCTTGCCGAAGAAGACGACGTCGAGGCAGGTCCACGTGAGGAGGCTGGCGGCGGCGCTGACGTTGGTGTTGAGCACGGCGATGGACGCGGTGATGTTGGGGGCGTACGGCGCGCCGCCGTTGAACCCGGCCCAGCCCAGCCACAGCAGCCCGCCGCCGGCGATCATGAGAAGGATGTTGTTCGGCGAGAACCTCTCTCTGTCGCTCTTCAGCCTCGGGCCCACCTGCCAGAAATTGCAGGACGTCGATCAACATCGGGTGGAGGTTAATTTGCGCGACGTAAAAATGGTGCACCACAGTAGGGGTGGTGACAGAGACATTCCCGGAGTGCCTTCCCATTCTTATCCCCACAATCTAAAATTTCCTCTGCCCTCATTATCGTTCCCTGTCTCTCTGAGATAAAATTTATATGTCCCCATCCCCATTCCGGTAACGGAGCCCGTCGGATACCCATCATTGCAAAAAATTTATACAAAAGAAAAGCTATCATCATTATTTTTACCCTCAAATCATGCTAAGTGGGAAGAAAAAATAGGATATGTGGATACATTGAAGGTTCGGTTGGTAAATATCAGAAAATATGGATACAATGGGCTAGATGATATGTTTGAGACCTAACAAATCTAATAGACAAAAGTAATTTCGGATCCTCAATCGGGTCCCCGCAGGAAAAAAAAATCCTCGTCCCCGTACGTTCCCACCATTCCTAACGAGATGGTTTTTATCCGTTTACATCCCCGTGAGGTAACAGATAAATTTCTCCCCATATCCGTTACCTAATAGAGAAATTCTCCACCGAGGATCGAAGAACGGGTTCCCATTGTCCCCCCTAACCACAGTGTTTTCCTAGATTCTCCCGTATTCGATTTTCGTAGCTCAGAGATTTCCGCTTACAATAGTAGTCAAATCTTGTCTCTGCTCAGAATACGATCCATTAATAGGCTGTTTGGTTGCCTTCTTAGTTGAACTAGGCTGTATGAGCTGAGCCAGGCTAGTTGGAGCCAGGCTGAGATGATGCAAATGGTTGTTGTTTGGTTAGGTGTATGAGATTGTACATGCTGCGTGGAGATGTTGTTTGGTTGACTGCACTAAGGAAAGAATGGCATGGAGAAATTCAAAAGAGGGATGAAACATTTTTAAAAATAAATTCTAGAAAATCAAAATAACAAAAAATCAATTACGAAAATAAAAAATTCAAAAGAAAGTCTCATAAATAAATAAATTCAAAAATAAAATTTTAAACTTTTAAAATTTATATGGCAAGTGTGGTCTCGTTTTGTTTGAAAAATATCAATAATTCATTTTTGAAATCGATTTGGTAATCGAAAATACTAATCAAAAGATATAGCAAATAAATGAATCAAATGTGTCGCACATGTGGTTGTTGCTGCATCTGCGGAGCCTGGCTTTGGGGAAACGCCAAATTTAGTCGTATCTCCAGAGCCTGGCTCGGAGGGGTTAATTACATCTGGAGAGCCTGGTTCAGATGGGTGAGAAGACAACCAAACATCCTAATTTTATATCTCTAGATGAAAAACTTCTTGGATACAGGCAACCAAACAGCCTATAAATCAACCAATTAACCTGCATATAGAATTATGGATGGCCCCAACAAATTGGATTTTCCAACTAGTATATTTTACAATTTAATAATCACTAGCTAATAGATTTACGAACACGACGAAGTTGCATGATCCTACAAAATGTCAAATGGAACGAAGCAACAATGCGTTCTGTGCAATGCGTGGTTACCTGATGAAATTAGTAATCTCAATGACTAGTACAGTTCAGACGAGTGAGACGACCGGCTATAAAATATGTTTAAGCATATGTGAAAATATTTCAGCCGCACATTTTTAATAGCGTCCGATACAATTTGAACAACAGTCGTTACCTCATGTCCTAATCTATTCGTGACTCCACCTACACCCTAAGAGTCAAGACCATTCAATAAATTTGAGCTGTTAATCAAAACTTTCATCAATTTACATTTTTTTTCTTGTTTCTATAATGATCTGATACAACAGGATAATTGTATGTCTTTTCTTTTTTGCAATCTTTTCTTTCCTTTTTTCCATTCTTCCTCTCTTTCCTTCAAATCACCTCACGAAATATGAAAATCAATAACTAATATGGAAATCAGAAGACTTAAATTTTAGGCATATGTCCTAGTTAAAGTCTTAAAACCTTATCTGTAAAATATATTGAACTATTTGGATTGGACACATAAAAAACATATATATTTAGATTTGTCGCTATCGGCGGTTAGTAACCGAATTCCGTAGATGTCGAGCTTATTTTGTTGAAACGGGGATCAATGACCCCTTTCTGCACCATACTAATTAAGGCATTCGTGGGGGCAAAGAGCTTGCGACGATCTCAAAAGAACCACAACTTTTTTTTTAACCCTGGTTCGTGTCTCCCACTATTGAGATAACACCCCCACATCCAACCTCATATTTCCATGAAAGGAAAATCACAAGCACGTGTGTTACAAAGGCATGTGTGTGGAGATTCTGCCTAGTGAGAGAGAAAAAATGAGGGAGGACCCTCTAGAAAAAATGTCATTCCCTCCTTATATAATTCAAGAGGTCTAGGATATCATGATATCTCGCAAGAAATTGAGATCACCCTTGGATCACTCCTGGATGATTGAAGTGGTTTCCGAGGCAAGACTCACACCTGGGGTGGTCTTGGTCCACAGTAGCCCATGGGCCGGTTGACGCAAGGCTGGCGCCACCCAATGCCCGACAGTCTCGAAAGCACTTTCATAGTATCACAATTTTTGTAGATTTTATAAATAAATTGTCATAATAATTTGTATTCAAAAATACATTTCAAATACTGTGCCAAGTTTTTAGAAACTGAAGAAAGTACATATTAGACCTAAGAAATATTATATATCTTATTAAAGCATACAACCATATTTAAGAATATTTGATGTATATGAACCTCTAATTTATATCTTACTCGACCCTATCGCATATACATACCACCAAACCTCATCCAATAACACAAATCTAAAATGTTTTTGTGGGATGCAAATTTTTTTAGTACCATTTTTTCAGTAGCTTTTAATTTTATAGATCATTACAGTAAATTATAGATTATGTATTATAGATTAATGATTTTTAAATTTTTAAAATGTCTCAGTATTTCTACTTTTAGATTAATTAAGAGTAAAATTAATAATATAACATCTAAAATTTTTATTGAAATAACTATCCGTACGGTCACTTTTTGTGAATTTATTTAAATGTTTAGGCGTCTCAGAGCCCTCCTAAAAAGGATGGCAAAAGGAAAAAAAAACCCAAAAACTAGTGTGTAGCCTTAATTGCATGGTGTTAATTGTGATCTAAATGACTAAATTCAAATGTATACATGTAAAAACATTTATGACACCATTAATTACAGCGATTGCCTGCACGATTATATGACCGTTAATCATCGAATAACCTGCTAGGCTACATGTTGAAGTATTGATCCGTAGAGGTTAAGAGTCACTACTAATTAACAAGGGTCTCTTTCGATCAGATCAAGATCAATGGTCTAAAACAATCGGATGCTCGCTAGAAAAACTCTAATCTATTAAGAGTGTGACTTAACATGGTTTATTGGTTTGTTTCTTTGGTCGCTACACGCATGCGACAGTCCACGGCTACGTCCGTTCTCCCGCGTGCCAGTCCTCATGTCCACACGTCTCGCACGCGCGCGTACGGGCGCACCTACTACGTACGGGACTGACTCCTGACTCGTGTGCACCGGAAAACGGAAAAGTAAACCCGGCGGCTCATACGATACGACCGACCGAGCCACGTGGACAGCACCGTTCATGTATACGTCATTACGTACCCAGTAGGCGGCGGTGAAGCCGGCGACGCCGGAGGAGAGGTGAATGACGAATCCGCCGGAGTAGTCGATGACGCCCCAGTGGTAGAGGAAGCCGCCGCCCCAGAGACTGAAGGCGCAGATGGTGTAGGAGAGCAGGAGCCAGAGCGGCGTGAACGCCATCCACGCCTTGATGTTCATCCGCCCCAGCAGCGACCCGGCGAGCAGCACCAGCGTGATGGCCGCGAGCTCGAACTGGAACAGCACCAGCGTCGCCTCCGGGTAGTAGGGCTCGGCGCCGCCGGCAACGCCGCGGCCGTGGCGCGCGGTGGCGGGGATGGACGCGCGGCCGGAGAGGAAGCTCTCCGTCAGCGCCGGCCCGGCCTTGCCCCAGAACGGGAGGAGGCGGTCGCCGAAGGCCATGCGGAAGCCGACGAGCACCCACACGATGAGGGTGGAGGCGTAGGCGTAGAGCGCCATGAAGGCGGAGTTCACGGCCCACTTCTTCTTCACGATGCTGCCGTAGAGGACGACGAGCCCCGGCATGGACTGGAGGCCCACGAACGTCGCCGCCGTCAACTGCCACGCGTTGTCGCCCTTGTTCAGCCACGCCGGCACGCCCGGGAGCGCGGCCATGTACGCGCCCGGTGGAGGTGGCGCCGCCATTTCGGCCGGTAGCTAGATACGTGCGCGGCCGCGACAAATTGCCGTCGCGATGCGATCGACGCACGCAGATAGATGCACGGCGACGCGGCTCCTTGGCGACGCGCGTTTAATAGAGAAGCACGCGAGTGATGGGGTCGGTGGTTGGGGGAATACTGGAGTTATAGACGTTAGGGAGCAAGGCGTGACGTGGGCCGCTTACGGAGCCCGGTGGGTGGGTCAACACGGGCAGCACAATCGGCCCATATTCTGGGGCGTTCCGTGTGCGTTTTTCATGTTTTTTTCCAGTGATTTTCTTCGGCGTTACTGGGAGAGAGAGATTTCATTATTGATTTGGTAGGCACATTGCAAATCTGCAATCATGGAGGGCATGGTGCTTAATAGAAGGAAGTCAGGAACAGCTTCGGCAATTCAGATGACTCAAGCCCGATCTGACCAGACAGCCGGGTCGAAACTGTTCGGCTGTTGTCTAAAGGCTAAGATCAAGCTTGAGACACTGGAACCTCTAAACGGTGAGCAAGAAGGTACGTTTTGGAGTAGCCCAGCTAAAGATACCTTGATTGCCAAGGCCTTGTAGCACGAGCAAGATCATGGGCTGGGAGCACTATCTAGGCGACTAGGCCTTGTATTTTTAGCTTAAATTAAGTTAAAAATTTGTTATTTTTGTACAAGCTAAACGATGCAGTACTTTGTGGTCATTTTTGTGGGGTTTTAAATATTTTTTTAAAGTTACTAAATTTTTTTTGTAATTTTTTGAACTCTTTGAGGCCTCTCTCGATGTTAATAACCTTTTTAGATTAAAACTTTCAGCAACATTAAACTGAAAAAAAAAACCCTAGTGCCCGCGCAGCCGCAGGTTCCCGTCAACCGAAGGAAGAGAGATATATCATTCAATATTTTCTTGAACAGTCAGTTGGCGCCTTGGGGGCTTGCGTCGAACAGAACGATCCCCATTGTTGGCATGCATGGGCTGGGAATGTACAAATACTAGTGATGTTTATGGCATTAGTTTCATAAGGCACATACGCATTTTGGTTTTTTAGTTTTTTAGGTTTTTCTTTTAAAAAAAATTGGGTTATTTATTTATTTTTTTGGAATTTTCTATTATTTATTAACTCATTTTATATAAGTCAATGATGCGTAAATTCATTTATAGTCACTCAGCATAATTTTTTGTTGTATTTGGAATTTTTTAGATTTTTCTGGATTTTTTCCCTGAGGGTGAGTGGTTGTCCCTGGTTGCGCACTTGCACCATGTGGCGCAATCATGGGCAGTCGATAGCGCCTTGTATGATAGTATTTTGTATTTTAGAATTTTCTAGATTTTCTTAGAATTTTTTCTTCGGAAGTGACGTGGCTACCCCTGGTTGCGCCACGTGGCGTAACCAAGGGCAGCCAGTAGCGTCTTGTATGATAGTATTGATTGGATTTTTTTAGATTTTTCTGGATGTTTCCCCTGAGGGTGAGTGGTTGTCCCTGGTTGCGCACTTGCACCATGTGGTGCAATCATGGGCAGTCGATAGCTCCTTGTATGATAGTATTTTAGAATTTTAAGGATTTTCTGGATTTTTTTAGAATTTTTTCTTCGGAAGTGATGTGGCTTCCCCTGATTGCGCCACGTGACATAACCAAGGGCAGCCAGTAGCGTCTTGTTTGATAGTATTGATAATGATTCCGTTGATGGCAACATGCTGGCAGACATTGCCGGCCTTTTAAAAAAACTGTCAGATTTCTTTGTCTGGTTTTGTGGCATGAGCACCATAATTGTGCCAAAGAATTGCTAGCAAATGATCGAACTATGTTGTATCAAATTTTTTTAGGCTTTGACCCCACCCGTAATAGAATGTTTGTTAGCAAATTTTTTGTCATCAGTGTGGTGCTCGTGCCAAAAAAAATGCCATGGTGTGTGGCAAGCAACCATACATGATGGTCACATTTGGGTGTAAAGATTGATATAAAGAAGTTCGCCTATCATGCCTTTTGTACCGTTAAGGTCCCTCTTGCCGACCCAGGGTGCCAGACGCCCATCGTAAGGTAAAATCTAGAACTCGAGAATTTTATCCTCGGACAACGTCCGTGGGCTATAGCACACCGTTTTTAGCCTTTTTTGCGTCATTTCTTTGTGGGGCCTCCGGACGACTGTTGGCAATTCCCTCCATCAAACCACACTGCAGTATTTCCTCTTGGCGGCTCAGGGTGCCAAACGCCGATCGTACGGTAAATCTAGAACTCGAGAATTTTATCCTCGGACGACGTTCGTGGGCTATAGCACCAAGTTTTTACCATGTTTTGCGTGATTTTTTAGTGGCGCCTACGGGCGACTGTTGGCCATTCCCTGCATCAAACCACACTCCAGCAGTCCCTCTTGGTGTCTCAGGGTGCCAAACGCCCATCGTACAGTAATATCGAGGACTCGAGAATTTTATCCTCGGACGACGTCCTTGGGCTATAGCACATCGTTTTTAGCCTGTTTTGCGTGATTTTTTAGTTGGGCCTCCGGACAACTGTTGGCAATTCCCTCCATCAAACCAGACTCCAGCAGTCCGTCTTGGCGAGTCAGGGTGCCAAACGACCATCGTATGGTAAAATATAGAACTCGAGAATTTTATCCTCGGACGACGTCCGTGAGCTATAGCACCAAGTTTTTAGCATGTTTTACGTGATTTTTTAGTGGTGCCTCCGGGCGACTGTTGGCAATTCCCTCCATCAAACCACACTCCAGTATTCCCTCTTGGCGACTCAGGGTGCCAAACGCCCATCATACGGTAAATCTAGAACTCGAGAATTTTATCCTCGGATGATGTCCGTTGGCTATAGCACCAAGTTTTAATCATGTTTTGCGTGATCTTTTAGTGGCGCCTCCGGGCGAGTGTTGGCCATTCCCTCCACCAAACCACACTCCAGCAGTGCCTCTTGGCGTCTCAGGGTGCCAAACGCCCATCGTACGGTAATATATTGGACTCGAGAATTTTATCCTCGGACGATGTCCTAGGGCTATAGCACATTGGTTTTTAGCCTGTTTTGCGTGATTTTTTAGTGGGGCATCCGGGCGACTGTTGACAATTCCCTCCATCAAACCAGACTCCAGCAGTCCCTCTTAGCGACTCACGGTGCCAAACGACCATCGTACGGTAAAATCAAGAACTCGAGAATTTTATCCTCGGACGACGTCCGTGAGCTATAGCACCAAGTATTTAGCATGTTTCGCGTGATTTTTTAGTGGTGCCTCCTGGCGACCGTTGGCCATTCCCTGCATCAAACCACACTCCAGCAGTCCCTCTTGGCATCTCAGGGTGCCAAACGCCCATCGCACGGTAATATATATAGGACTCGTGAATTTTATCCTCAGATGACGTCCGTAGGCTATAGCACAACATTTTTAGCCTATTTTGTGTTATTTTTAGTGGGCCTTCGGGCGACTGGTGGCCATTCCCTCCATCAAACCACACTCCAACAGTCCCTCTTGCTGACTCAGCGTGCCAGACGCCCATCGTAAGGAAAAATCTAGGAATCGAGAATTTTATCCTCGGACGACGTCCGTGGGCTATGGCACACCGTTTTTAGCCTTTTTTTGCGTGATTTCTTTGTGGGGCCTCCAGGCGACTGTTGGCAATTCCCTCCATCAAACCACACTCCAGTATTCCCTCTTGGCGGCTCAGGGTGCCAAACGCCGATCGTACGGTAAATCTAGAACTCGAGAATTTTATCGTCGGACGACGTTAGTGGGCTATAGCACCAAGTTTTTACCATGTTTTGCGTGATTTTTTAGTAGCGCCTCCGGGCGACTATTGGCCATTCCCTCCATCCAACCACACTCCAGCAGTCCCTCTTGGTGTCTCAGGGTGCCAAACGCCCATCGTACGGTAATATCTAGGACTCGAGAATTTTATCCTCAGACGACGTCCTTGGGCTATAGCACATCGTTTTTAGCCTGTTTTGCGTGATTTTTTAGTTGGGCCTCCGGGCGACTGTTGGCAATTCCCTCCATCAAACAAGACTCCAGCAGTCCCTCTTGGTGAGTCAGGGTGCCAAACGACAATCGTATGGTAAAATATAGAACTCGAGAATTTTATCCTCGGACGACGTCCGTGAGCTGTGGCACCAAATTTTTAGCATGTTTTGCGTGATTTTTTAGTGGTGCCTCCGGGCGACTGTTTGCATTCCCTCCATCATACCACACTCCAGCAGTCCCTCTTGGCAACTCAGGGTGCCAAACGCCCATCGTATGGTAAAATCTAGGACTTGAGAATTTTATCATCGTACGATGTCCGTGGGCTATAGCACACCGTTTTTAGCCTTTTTTGCGTGATTTCTTTGTGGGGCCTCTGGGCGACTGTAGGCAATTCCCTCCATCAAACCACACTCCAGTATTCACTCTTGGCGACTCAGGGTGCCAAATACCCATCATACGGTTAATCTAGAACTCGAGAATTTTATCCTCGGACGACGTTCGTGGCCTATAGCACCAAGTTTTTACCATGTTTTCTGTGATTTTTTAGTGGTGCCTCCGGGCGACTGTTGGCCATTCCCTCCATCAAACCACACTCCAGCAGTCCCTCTTGGTGTGTCATGGTGTCAAACGCCCATCGTACAGTAATATCTAGGACTCGAGAATTTTATCCTCGGACGACGTCCTTGGGCTATAGCACATCGTTTTTATGCTGTTTTGCGTGATTTTTTAGTGGGGCCTCCGGGCGACTGTTGGCAATTCCCTCCATCAAACCAGACTCCAGCAGTCCCTCTTGGCGACTCAGGGTGCCAAACTACCATCGTACGGTAAAATATAGAACTCGAGAATTTTATCCTCGGACGACGTCCGTGAGCTATAGCACCAAGTTTTTAGCATGTTTTGCGTGATTTTTTAGTGGTGCCTCTGGGCGACTGTTGGTCATTCCCTCCATCAAACCACACTCCAGCAGTCCCTCTTGGTGACTCAGGGTGCCAAACGTCCATCGTAAGGTAAAATCTAGGACTCGAGAATTTTATCATCGTACGACGTCCGTGGGCTATAGCACACCGTTTTTAGCCTTTTTTGCGTGATTTCTTCGTGGGGCCACCGGGCAACTGTTGGCAATTCCCTCCATCAAACCACACTCCAGTATTCCCTCTTGGCGACACAGGGTGCCAAACGCCCATCATATGGTTAATCTAGAACTCGAAAATTTTATCCTCGGACGACGTTCGTGGCCTATAGCACCAAGTTTTTACCATGTTTTCCGTGATTTTTTAGTGGCGCCTCCGGGCGACTGTTGGCCATTCCCTCCATCAAACTACACTCCAGCAGTCCCTCTTGGTGCGTCATGGTGCCAAACTCCCATCGTATGGTAATATCTAGGACTCGAGAATTTTATCATCGGACGACGTCCTTGGGCTATAGCACATCGTTTTGATCCTGTTTTGCGTGATTTTTTAGTGGGGCCTCCGGGCGACTGTTGGCAATTCCCTCCATCAAACCAGACTCCAGCAGTCCCTCTTGGAGACTTAGGGTGACAAACGACCATCGTACGGTAAAATATAGAACTCGAGAATTTTATCCTCGGACGACGTCCGTGAGCTATAGCACCAAGTTTCTAGCATGTTTTGCGTGATTTTTTAGTGGTGCCTCGGGGCGACTGTTGGCCATTCCCTCCATCAAACCACACTCCAGCAGTCCCTCTTGGCGACTCAGGGTGCCAAACGCCCATCGTAAGGTAAAATCTAGGACTCTAGAATTTTATCATCGTACGACGTCCGTGGGCTATAGGACACCGTTTTTAGCCTTTTTTTTGCGTGATTTCTTTGTTGGGCCTCCGGGCGACTGTTGGCAATTCCCTCCATCAAACCACACTCCAATATTCCCTCTTGGCGACTCAGGGTGCCCAACGCCCATCATACGGTAAATCTAGAACTCAATAATTTTATCCTCGGATGACGTCCGTGGGCTATAGCACCAAGTTTTTAGCATGTTTTGCGCGATTTTTTATTGGCGCCTCTGGGCGACTGTTGGCCATTCCCTCCATCAAACCACACTCCAGCAGTCCCTCTTGGCGTCTCCGGGTGCCAAACGCCCATCGTACGGTAATATCTAGGACTCGCGAATTTTATCCTTGGACGACGTCCTTGGGCTATAGCACATCATTTTTAGCCTGTTTTGCGTGATTTTTTAGTTGGTCCTCCGGGCGACTGTTGGCAATTCCCTACATCAAACCAGACTCCAGTAATCCCTCTTGGCGACTCAGGGTGCCAAACAACCATCGTACGGTAAAATCTAGAACTCGAGAATTTTATCCTCGGACTACGTCCGTGAGCTATTGCACCAAGTTTTTTGCATGTTTTGCGTGATTTTTTAGTGGTGCCAATGGCCCATCGTAAGGTAAATTCAAGGAATCGAGAATTTTATCCTCAGACGACGTCCATGGGCTATTGCACGCCATTTTTAGCCTTTTTTGCGTGATTTTTTAGTTGGGCCTCCGGGCGACTGTTGGCAATTCCCTCCATCAAGCCACACTCCAGTATTCCCTCTTGGCGACTCAGGGTGCCAAACGCCCATCATACGGTAAATCTAAAACTCGAGAATTTTATCCTCGGACGACGTTCGTGGGCTATATCACCATGTTTTTACCATGTTTTGTGTTATTTTTTTGTGGCGCCACCGGGCGACTGTTGGCCATCCCTTCATCAAACCACACTCCAGCAGTCCCTCTTGGCGTCTCAGGTTCCAAACGCCCATCGTAAGGTAATATCTAGCACTCGAGAATTTTATCCTCGGACGACGTCCTTGGGCTATAGCACATCGTTTTTAGCCTATTTTGCGTGATTTTTGGTGTGGCCTCCGGGCGATTGTTCGCAATTCCCTCCATCAAACCAGACTCCAGTAGTACCTCTTGGCGACTCAGGGTGCCAAACGACCATCGTACGGTAAAATATAGAACTCGAGAATTTTATCCTCGGACGACGTCCGTGAGCTATAGCACCAAGTTTTTAGCATCTTTTTCATGATTTTTTACTGGTGCCTCTGGGCGACTGTTGGCCATTCCCTCCATCAAACCACACTCCAGCAGTCCCTCTTGGCATCTCAGGGTGCAAACGCCCATCGTACGGTAAAATCTAGGACTCGAGAATTTTATCCTAGACGACGTCCGTGGGCTATAGCACACCGTTTTTAGCCTGTTTTGCGTGATTTTTTAGTGCCGCCTCCGGGCGACTATTGGCCATTCCCTCTATCAAACCACACTCCAGCAGTCCCTCTGGGTGACTCAGGGGGCCAAACGCCCATCGTACGGTAAAATCTAGGACTCGAGAATTTTATCCTGGACGACGTCCGCGGGCTATAGCACTCCGTTTTTAGCCTGTTTTGCATGATTTTTTAGTGGTGCCTCCGGGCGACTGTTGGCAAATCCCTCCATCAAACCACACTCCAGCAGTCCCTCTAGGCAACTTAGGGTGCCAAACGCTGATCATACGGTAAAATCCTGAACTCGAGAATTTTATCCTCGGACGACGTCCGTGGGCTATAGCACACCGTTTTTAGCCTGTTTTGCGTGATTTTTTAGTGGTCCTCCGGGCAACTGTTGGTAAATCCCTCCATGAAACCACACTGCAGCAGTCCCTCTTGGCACCTCAGGGTGCCAAAGGCCCATCGTACGGTAAAAACTAGGACTCGAGAATATTATCCTCGAACGACGTCCGTGGGCTATCGCACACCGTTCTTAGCCTGTTTTGCCTTCATTTTTTAGTGGGGCATCCGGGCGACTGTTGGCCATTCTCTCAATCAAACCAAACTCCAGCAGTCCCTCTGGGTGACTCAGGGTGCCAAATGCCCATCATACGGTAAAATCTAGGACTCAATAATTTTATCCTTGGACGACGTCCGTGGGGAATAACACACCGTTTTATACTGTTTTACGTGATTTTTTAGTGGGGCCTCCGGGCGACTGTTCGCCATTCCCTCCTTCAAACCACACTCCAGCTGTCCCTCTTGGCGACTCAGGGTGCCAAACGCCCATCGTACGGTAAAATCTGTGACTCGAGAATTTTATCCTGGACGACGTCCGTGGGTTATAGCACACCGTTTTTCGCCTGTTTTGTGTGATTTTTTAGTGGCGCCTCCGAGCGACTGTTGGTAAATCCCTCCATCAAACCACAGTCCAGCAGTCCCTCTAGGCGACTCGGGGTGCCAAACGCCCAACATACGGTAAAATCCCGAACTCGAGAATTTTATCCTCGGACGACGTCCGTGGGCTATAGCACACCGTTTTTAGACTATTTTCCGTGATTTTTTAGTGGGCCTCCGGGCGACTGTTCGTAATTCCCTCCATTAAACCACACTCCCGCAATCCCTCTTGGAGCCTGAGGGTGCCAAACGCCCATCGTACGGTATAATCTAGGACTCGAGAATTTTATCCTGGACGACGTCCATGGGCTATAGTACACCGTTTTTAGCCTGTTTTGCGCGATTTTTGGTGGCCCCTCCGGGCGACTGTTGGCCATTCCCTCCATCCAACCACACTCGAGCAGTCCCTCTGGGTGACTCAGGGTGCCAAACGCCCATCAAACGTTAAAATCTAGGACTCGATAATTTTATCCTCGCACGACGTCTGTGGGCTAGACTGTTTTGCGGGATTTTTTTAGTGGTGCCTCCGGGTGACTGTTGGCCATTCCCTCCATCAAGCCACACTCCTGCAGTCCTTCTTGGTGCCTCAGGGTGCCAAAGTCCCAACGTACGGTAAAATCTAGGACTCAAGAATTTTATCCTGGACGACGTCCTCGGGCTATAGCCCTCCGTTTTTAGCCTGTTTTGCTTCATTTTTTAGTGCCGCCTCCGGGCAACTGTTCGCAAATCCCTCCATCAAACCACACTCCAGCAGTCCCTCTAGGCAACTCAGGGTGCCAAATGCCGATCATACAGTAAAATCCCGAACTCGAGAATTTTATCCTCGGACGACGTCCGTGGGCTATATCACACCGTTTTTAGCCTGTTTTGCGTGATTTTTTAGTGGGGCCTCAGGTGACTGTTGGTCATTCCCTCCATCAAACCACACTCCAGCTGTCCTTCTTGGCGCCTCAGAGTGCCAAACGCCCATCGTACAGTGAAACCTAGGACTCAGAATTTTATCCCGGACGACGTCCGCGGGCTATAGCACACCGTTTTTAGCCTGTTTTACGTGATTTTTTAGTGGCGCCTCCGGGCGACTGTTGGCAAATCCCTCCATCAAACCACACTCCTTGGATAAAATCCCGAACTCGAAAATTTTATCCTTGGATGACGACCTTGGGCTATAGCACACTGTTTTTAGCCTGTTTAGCGTGATTTTTTAGTGGGCCTCTGGGCAACTGTTGGTAAATCCCTTCATCAAACCACACTCCAGCAGTCCCTCTTGGCGCCTTAGGGTGGAAAGGCCCATCATACGGTAAAATCTAGAACTCGAGAATTTTATCTTCGGACGACGTCCGTGGGTTATAGCACCTAGTTTTTAGTATGTTTTGCGTGATTTTTTAGTGGCGCCTCCGGGCGACTGTTGGCCGTTACCTCCATCAAGCCACACTCCAGCAGTCCCTCTTGGCATCTCAGGATGCCAAATGCCCATCATACGGTAATATCTAGGACTCGAGAATTTTATCCTCGGACGACGTCCGTGGGCTATAGCACCCCTTTTTTAGCCTGTTTTGCGTGATTTTTTAGTGGGGCCTCCGGGCGACTGTTGGCAATTCCCTCTATCAAACCACACTCCAGAGGCCCCTCTTGGCAACTCAGGGTGCCAAATGCCCATCGTACGGCAAAATCTAGAACTCGAGAATTTTATGCTCGGACGACGTCCGTGGTCTATAGCACCCAGTCTTTAACATGTTTTCCTTGATTTTTTAGTGACGCCTCCGGCGACTGTTGGCCATTTCGTCCATCAAACCACACTCCAGCAGTCCCTCTTGGTGACTCAGTGTGCTAAACGCCCATTGTACGGTAATATCTAGGACTCGAGAATTTTATCCTCAGACGATGTTCATGGGCTATAGCACACCGTTTTTAACCTGTTTTGCGTTATTTTTAGTGTGGCCTCCGAGCGATTGTTTGCAATTCCCTCCATCAAACCACACTCTAGCAGTCCCTCTTGGCACCTGAGGGTGCCAAACGCCCATCGTACAATAAAATCTAGAACTCGAGTATTTTATCCTTGGACGATGTCCGTGGGCTATGGCACCCTGTTTTTCAGCCAGTTTTATGGAATTTTTTAGTGGGGTCTCCGGGCAAGCTCTGGCCATTCCATACATGCTGGCACACTCCAGGCCTCCTTCTTGGTGACTCTCGGTGCCCAAACGCCCATGATATAATAAAACCCCAGACTCGAGATTTTTGTCATCATACGACGTCCGTGGGCTATACGACACCGTTTTTAGCCTGTTTTATGGAAACTTTTAGTGGGGGCTCCGGGCAAGCTCTGGCCATTCCCTCCATACTGGCACACTCCAGGCCTCCTTGTTGATGACTCCGGGTGCCCAAATGCCCATCATATAGTAAAATTCAGGACTCGAGATTTTTTCATCGTACGACATCCGTGGGCTATAGCACACCGTTTTTAGCCTTTTCTATGGAATTTTTTAGTGGGGTCTCCGTGCAAGTACTTTCCATTCCCTCCATGCTGGAACATGCTAGGCCTCCTTATTGGCAACCCCGAGTGCCCAAACACCCATCATATAGTAAAATACAGGACGGTGGGTTATAGCACACCGTTTTAGCCTATTTTATGAAATTTTTTAGTGGGGCCTCTGGGCAAGCTCTGGCCATTCCCTCCAAGCTGGCACACTCCAGGCCTGTTTCTTGGCGATTGGGCCACCCAAACGCCCATCATATAGAAAAATCCAGAACTCGAGATTTTTATCTCCGTACGACATTCGTGGGCTATAGCACACCGTTTTAGCCTGTTTTATGGAATTTTTTAGTAGGGGCTCCGGGCAAGCTCTAGCCATTCCCTCCATGCTGGCACACTCCAGGCCTATTTCTTGGCAAATGGGGCACTAAAACGCCCATCATATAGAAAAAACCAGGACTCGAGATTTTTATCGTCATACAACGTCCGCAGGCTATAGCACACCGTTTTTAGCATGTTTTGCGTGATTTTTTAGTGGAGCCCCCGTGCGACTGTTCGCCATTCCATACATCCAAATACACTCCAAGCGTCCCTCTTGGGGACTCGGGGTGCCCAACGCCCATCATAGTTTAAAATCCAGGACTCGAGATTTTTATCTTCATACGACGTCCGTGTGCAATAGCACACCGTTTTTAGCCTGTTTTGCTTGATTTTTTAGTGTCGCCTCCGAGCTACTATTGGCCATTCCCTACATCCAACCACATTCTAGGTGTCCCTCTTGGGGACTCGGGGTGCCCAACGCCCATCATATGGTAAAATTTATTACTCGTGATTTTTATCTCCATACGACGTCCGTGGGCTATAGCACACCGTTTATAGCCTATTTTGCTTGATTTTTTGTGGGGCCTCCGAGCAACTGTTGGCCATTCCTTACATCCAACCACACTCCAGGTGTCCCTCTTGGGGACTCGGGGTGCCCAACGCCCATCATATGGTAAAATCCAGGACTTGTTATTTTTATCTCCATCCGACGTCCGTGGGCTATAGCATCATGTTTTTAGCCTATTTTCCTTGATTTTTTAGTGGGGCCGCCGAGATACTGTCGGCCATTCCCTACATCCAACCACACTCTAGGCGTCCCTCTTGGGGACTCGGGGTGCCCAATGCTAATCATATGGAAAAATCCTGGACTTGAGATTTTTATCTCCGTATGACGTCCGTGGGCTATAGCACACCGTTTTTAGCATGTTTTGCGTGATTTTTTTGGTGGGGCCTCCAAACTACTGTTGGCCATTCCCTACATCCAAGCACACTCCAGACGTCCCTCTTGGGGACTCAGGGTGCCCAACGCCCATCATATGGTAAAATCCTGGACTCGAGATTTTTACCTCCGTACAACATCCGTGGGCAATAGCAAGCCATTTTTAGCCTGTTTTGCTTGATTTTTTAGTGAGGCCTCCGGGCGACTGGTGGCCATTCCCACCATCAAACCACACTACAGCAGTCCTTCTTGGCGACTTAGGGTGCCAAACGCCCAACATACGGTAAAATCTAGGACTCGAGAATTTTATCTTCGGACACGTCCGTGGGCTATAGCACCCTATTTTTAGCATGTTTTCCTTGATTTTTTTAGTGGGCATACCGGGCGACTATTTGTAATTCCAAACGCCTGTCGTACGGTAAAATCTAGGGCTCGAGAATTTTATCCTCGTACGACATTCGTGAGCTATAGCACAACGTTTTTAGCCTGTTTTGTGTGATTTTTTAGTGGGGCCTCCGGGCGACTGTTTGTAATTCCATCCATCAAACCACACTCTAGCAGTCCCTCTTGGCGCCTCAGGGTGCCAAACGCCCATCGTACAGTAAAATCGAGGACTCGATAATTTTATCCTCGGACGCGTACGTGGGCTATAGCACACCGTTTTTAACCTGTTTTGCGTTATTTTTTTAAGTGGGGCCTCCGGGCGACTGTTGGGCGTTCCCTCCATCAAACAAAACTCTAGCAGTCCCTCTTGGTGACTCAGGGTGCAAAATGCCCTTCGTACGGTAAAATCTAGAACTCGAGAATTTTATCCTCTGATGATCTCCGTGGGCTATAGCACACCGTTTTTAGCCTGTTTTGTGTGATTTTTTAATGGGGCTTCCGGGCGACTATTGGCCATGCCCTCCATCAAATCACACTCCAGCAGTCCCTCTTGGCGTCTCTGGGTGCCAAACACCCATCGTACGGTAAAATGTAGGACTCCAGATTTTATCCTCGGACGATGTTCGTGGGCTATAGTACACCGTTTTTAGCTTGTTTTGCGTGATTTTTTAGTGGGGCCTCCGGGCGACTGTTGGGAATTCCTGCATCAAACCACACTCCAGCAGTCCCTCTTGGCGCCTCAGGGTGCCAAACGCCCATCGTACGGTAAAATCGAGTACCCGACAATTTTATCCTCAGACGACATTCGTGGGCTATAGCACACCGTTTTCAGCCTGTTTTGCGTCATTTTTTAGTGGGGCCTCTGGGAGACTGTTGGCCGTTCCCTCCATCAGACCACACTCCAGCAGTCGCTCTTGGCGACTCAGGGTGCCAAACGCCCATCGTACGGTAAAATCCAGGACTCGAGAATTTTATCTTCGGACGACCTCCGTGGGCTACAGCACCCTGTTTTTAGCTTATTTTGTGTCATTTTTTAGTGGGGCCTCCGGCCGACTGTTGGCAATTTCCTCCATCAAACCACACTCCAGTAGTCCGTCTTGGCGACTCAGGGTGCCAAACGCCCATCCTACGGTAAAATCTAGGACTCGAGAATTTTATCCTCGGACGACATCCATGGGCTATAGCACACCATCTGTAGCCTGTTTTGCGTGATTTTTTACTGGGGCCTCCGGGCGACTGTTGGCCATTCCCTCCATCAAACCACACTCCAGTATTCCCTCTTGGCGACTCAGGGTGCCAAACGCCCATCATACGGTAAATCTAAAACTCGAGAATTTTATCCTCGGACGACGTTCGTGGGCTATATCACCATGTTTTTACCATGTTTTGTGTTATTTTTTTGTGGCGCCACCGGGCGACTGTTGGCCATCCCTTCATCAAACCACACTCCAGCAGTCCCTCTTGGCGTCTCAGGTTCCAAACGCCCATCGTAAGGTAATATCTAGAACTCGAGAATTTTATCCTCGGACGACGTCCTTGGGCTATAGCACATCGTTTTTAGCCTATTTTGCGTGATTTTTGGTGTGGCCTCCGGGCGATTGTTCGCAATTCCCTCCATCAAACCAGACTCCAGTAGTACCTCTTGGCGACTCAGGGTGCCAAACGACCATCGTACGGTAAAATATAGAACTCGAGAATTTTATCCTCGGACGACGTCCGTGAGCTATAGCACCAAGTTTTTAGCATCTTTTTCATGATTTTTTACTGGTGCCTCTGGGCGACTGTTGGCCATTCCCTCCATCAAACCACACTCCAGCAGTCCCTCTTGGCATCTCAGGGTGCAAACGCCCATCGTACGGTAAAATCTAGGACTCGAGAATTTTATCCTAGACGACGTCCGTGGGCTATAGCACACCGTTTTTAGCCTGTTTTGCGTGATTTTTTAGTGCCGCCTCCGGGCGACTATTGGCCATTCCCTCTATCAAACCACACTCCAGCAGTCCCTCTGGGTGACTCAGGGGGCCAAACGCCCATCGTACGGTAAAATCTAGGACTCGAGAATTTTATCCTGGACGACGTCCGCGGGCTATAGCACTCCGTTTTTAGCCTGTTTTGCATGATTTTTTAGTGGTGCCTCCGGGCGACTGTTGGCAAATCCCTCCATCAAACCACACTCCAGCAGTCCCTCTAGGCAACTTAGGGTGCCAAACGCTGATCATACGGTAAAATCCTGAACTCGAGAATTTTATCCTCGGACGACGTCCGTGGGCTATAGCACCAAGTTTTTAGCATTCCGTCTCCGATTGCAATGGCTCCACCATCCCCCACCACCTCTAAGAGCGGAAAGAAGTGGATGAAGTCCATCACCACCGAACGGAGGCTACAGAAGCTGGTCTCCCTGGGCGTGCTCCCCTCCGAAGACTTTGCGTCTTGGCGCGCCGCCGCCGGCGAATCCTGCCCCACCCCTCGCCTGGACGAGGTAGTGGTCTTCGAATCTTTCTTTCTTCGCGGCTTCAGCCTTCCTTACTCTCCTTTCTTTCGGGGATTACTTCATTTTTATGGGATCGAGGTTTCGCACTTGAACCCCAACTCCATTTTCCAGATCGCGATCTTCACCCACGTCTGTGAGGCCTATTTGGGGATTGCTCCTCATTTCGACCTTTTCAGATTTCTTTTCCTCCTCAAACCTTATCCCAACAAAGATTCCCCCAAGGCCGCCGGCGGCGCAGGGTTTCAATTGCGGGAAGGGGTCCGAAAGTACTATTTCGATCTTCCTTTAAGAACCTCCAACAAGGGCTGGCACTCGGAGTGGTTCTACTGTGCCAATTCACTTCCGGTCCTCCCTTCCTTCTCCGACGAATGCCCCACGGTCCGTCCCTCCTGGTCCTCTCCTCTCGCCGATGACGAGGGAGGCCAAGTTGAGGAACTTCTCCTTCTCCTCCACAGAGCTAAAGCTGCTGGGCTGACCGGCATTGGGATTGTTTGGAAATTCACCCAGCGCCGTATCCAGCCTATAAAGGAGAGGGTGCATCTTGCCTTCGAGTACTCGAGGGCCCAAGATACCACTCGGAAATCCAATGAAAACCTCTCGCAGAAGGAAATCGTTGGCCGAATGGTGGAGCTCTTCGCTCTGTGCTCAGAAATAGTTCGTGCAGATTGCCCAGCTCCGTACCATTTGGGGTATCTGCCACCAGCGGTAAGGAGAAGATCCTCCTCAACTCAACCGTGGCCTCTCTTGACTGTATAGCCGTAGTTAATGTAATCTGTCACACCGTAGGGGCGTGAAGCCTTTTTCTCCACTCCTCCGGTCCCGGAAGCTCCTCATCCCAAGGAGGCACCACGCAAGCGCCCCGCTGAGGGCTCAACGAGTGCTCCTCCGGCCAAAAAAGGCAAGGGGTTGCTTCTAGGGACTCAGACGAGGATGACGATGAAGATGACGTCCCGCTTCGGCTCCGCCGGTGCTCGGCTCCAAGGCCGGCCCCGACTCCGGCCGAGACGTCTCCAAGCCCTTCATCTCCCCAGACAGCCGGCCCAACGGCCGCGCCAGGGGGGACGAAGCCCTCTGGAACTCGCCCGACTGGGTCGGGCTCCCGATTCAAGATGAAGTATTGCACATCACACAAGTAATCCTTTGCGACGCTGTAACTTCGCAATTATTCGAAATGTGTCTCTTGATAGGTCTCCGAATGTTTTCAGGAAACCAGTCGATGATGATGAACCGCCAAGTTCGTATGGCAAGGGAATGCCAGCCTCAACTCAGCCCACCGCACCTCACCAGGATTCCGGCCCATCCCCCGCCAGTCGCCAATCCTCATCAGGGAAGGGGAAAATCCCAGCTTCGGCTCCAGGGAGCTCAGAACCAGAAATCGAGGAAATTCCTCGCCCCTCCTCCAAAGCTCACGCTCCACCCTTCCGGCTAAAATGGAGGAAGGAGATGGAGGGCTACGAGGTCGATGACGGGCAGGAGGCCGAAGAATGGGAGGTACTGGACCAGGTGACTGTAATTCAAGCCAAGATATATGAGGTAAAACTCTTTCCCACTGCGAATCCTTACCTAGCACGGGGGAATCACACAAATCTCCCTCGCTTCTCCACGCAGCGCATGAAGGAGAGGTCGAAGCAGAAAACCCGATGCATGGAGAAGACGGTAGGCGAGCTAAAAACACGCGACGAGTTTGACAACGCGTTGTACGCCGTCAAGTCGCAGTACCGCGGCCGGATCGACGAACTCCCCCGCGAAGTCACCGAGCTCCGATTCCGCCACGTGGAATAGTCCAACACCATCCGAGGTATAGACCTCTGTCTGTGACAAATCTCTAAAAAGAATGTTTCATGGAATATGATCTCCGATATTTATCTTCAAATGCAGCTCTGGAGGCGAGGCAAAAGGCCTTGGAAGATGAAGTCCACCGAGCCAACACGCAAGCGGAGGAATCTGCCAAAGAGTTGGAAGGTAACTTTCCCCATTGGCTCTCCCTGACTCAACCTCAACAGAGCCCGACTAGTGCGCCCCACCCGACCGATTTTGCAGAGCTTCGCCGCCGAGTTTCGGTGGGGATAACGCCGGTGCTTCAATGCTTTTACCCGGATGAAGAGCCGCCAAACGATCCTGACCTCCTGGTGGCCCACCTCGACACCCTCCTTGAGGAAACCAAGGCCTTCACTCGGGAGGCGGCAATAACATGTACCAGCCAGGGCCTTGCTATCGCGAAGTCGAACTTCCCCCGTCTAGACTGCGAAGCCGTGAAGGACAGGTTTGCTTGTACGGAGGAGAAGGCCGCTGCTTTGCTGGAGGAGATTTGGCCGACTACCATCCAGATAGTAGAACAATTGAACCTGTCAATATGTTTGTAACGGAAAGATTCGCTGATCCCCGATACTGGTAATCTGGTTTATCCGATACTGGTAATCTGGTTTATCCATCAAACCACACTCCAGCAGTCCCTCTTGGTGACTCAGGGTGCAAAATGCCCTTCGTACTGTAAAATCTAGAACTCGAGAATTTTATCCTCTGATGATCTTTGTGGGCTATAGCACACCGTTTTTAGCCTGTTTTGTGTGATTTTTTAGTGGGGCTTCCAGGCGACTATTGGCCATGCCCTCCATCAAACCACACTCCAGCAGTCCCTCTTGGCGTCCCTGGGTGCCAAACACCCATCGTACGATAAAATGTAGGACTCCAGATTTTATCCTCGGACGATGTTTTTTAGCCTATTTTGCGTGATTTTTTAGTGGGGCCTCCGGGCGACTGTTGGGAATTCCTGCATCAAACCACACTCCAGCAGTCCCTCTTGGGGCCTCAGGGTGCCAAACGCCCATCATACGGTAAATTCGAGTACCCGACAATTTTATCCACAGACGACATTCGTGGGCTATAGCACACCGTTTTCAGCCTGTTTTGCGTCATTTTTTAGTGGGGCCTCTGGGAGACTGTTGGCTGTTCCCTCCATCAGACCACACTGCAGCAGTCGCTCTTGGCGACTCAGGGTGCCAAACGCCCATTGTACGGTAAAATCTAGGACTCGAGAATTTTATCTTCGGAAGACCTCCGTGGGCTACAGCACCCTGTTTTAGCCTGTTTTATGTCATTTTTTAGTGGGGCCTCCAGCCGACTGTTGGCAATTTCCTCCATCAAACCACACTCCAGTAGTCCGTCTTGGCGACTCAGGGTGCCAAACGCCCATCCTACGGTAAAATCTAGGACTCGAGAATTTTATCCTCGGACGACATCCATGGGCAATAGCACACCATCTATAGCCTGTTTTGCGTGATTTTTTAGTGGGGCCTCCGGGCGACTGTTGGCCATTCCCTCCATCAAACCACACTCCAACAGTCCAACTTGGCAACTCACGGTGCCAAACGTCCATCGTACGATAAAATCTAGGACTCGAGAATTTTATCTGCGGACGACGTCCGTGGGCTATAGCACCCTGTTTTTAGCCTGTTTTGTGTAATTTTTTAGTGGGGCCTCTGGGTGACTATTGGCTATTTCCTTCATCAAACCACACTCCAGCAGTCCCTCTTGGCGTATCAGGGTGCCAAACGCCCATCGTACGGTAAAATCTAGGACTCGAGAATTTTATCCTCAGACGACGTTCGTGGGCTATAGCACACCGTTTTTAGCCTGTTTTGCGTGATTTTTTAGTGGGGCCTCCGAGTGACTGTTTGTAATTTCCTCCATCAAACCACACTCCAGGAGTCCCTCTTGACGCCTCAGGGTGCTAAACGCCCATCATACAGTAAAATCGAGAACTCGACAATTTTATCCTCGGACGACGTCCTGGGCTATAGCACACCGTTTTTATGCTTTTTGCGTCATTTTTTCGTGGGGCCCCCGGACGACTGTTGGCCGTTCCTTCCATCAATCCACACTCCAGCAGTCCCTCTTGGTGTCTCAGGGTGCCAAACGCCCATCGTATGGTATAATGTAGGGCTCGAGAATTTTATCCTCAGACGACGTTTGTGGGCTATAGCACACCGTTTTTATCCTGTTTTGCGTGATTTTTTAGTGGGGCCTTTGGGCGACTGTTGGGAATTCCTACATCAAACCACACTCCAGCAGTCCCTCTTGGCGACTCAGGGTGCCAAACGACCATCATACGGGAAAATCTAGGACTCGAGAATTTTATCCTCGGACGACGTCCATGGGCTATAGCACACCATTTTTACCCTATTTTGCGTGATTTTTTAGTGGGGCCTCCGGGTGACTGTTGGCCATTCCCTCCATCAAACAACACTCCAGCAATCCACCTGGACGACTCAGGGTGACAAACGTCCATCGTATGGTAAAATCTAGGACTCGAGAATTTTATCTTTGGACGACGTCCGTGGGATATAGCACCCTGTTTTTAGCCTGTTTTGCGTGATTTTTTAGTGGGGCCTCCGTGTGACTATTGGCTATTCCCTTCATCAAACCACACTCCAGCGCTCTTGGCGTCTCAGGGTGCCAAACATCCATCGTACGGTAAAATCTTGGACTCGAGAATTTTATCCGCGAACAATGTCCGTGGGCTATAGCACACCGTTTTTAGCTTGTTTTGTGTGTTTTTTTAGTGGTGCCTCTAGGCGAATGTTATCAATTCCCTCCATCAAACCGCACTCCAGCAGTCACTCTTGGCGTCTCAGGATAACAAACACCCATCATACCGTAAAATCTAGGACTCGAGAATTTATCCTCGGACGACGTCCATGGGCTATAGCATCCAGTTTTTAGCATGTTTTCCTTTATTTTTTAGAGGGGCCTCCGGACGACTGCGTAATTCCCTCCATCAAACCACACTCCAGCAGACCCTCTTGGTGACTGAGGGTGCAAAATGCCAATCGTACGGTAATATCTAGGACTCTAGAATTTTATCCTCGGACGACGTCTGTGGTCTATAGCACCATGTTTTTAGCATGTTTTCCATGATTTTTTAGTATGGCCTCCGGGCGACTGTTGGCCATCCCTCCATCGAACCACACTCTAGCAGTCCCTTCTGGCGACTCAGGGTGTCAAACGGCCATTGTACGATAAAATCCAGGACTCGAGAATTTTATCCTCGGACGACATCCGTGGGCTATAGCACCCAGTTTTTACCATGTTTTCCTTGATTTTTTAGTGGGGCCTCCGGACGACTGGGCAATTCCCTCCATCAAACCACACTCCAGCAGACTCTCTTGGCGACTGAGGGTGCAAAACACCCATCATACGGTAATATCTAGGACTCGAGAATTTTATCCTCGGACGACGTCTGTGGGGTATAACACCCAGTTTTTAGCATGTTTTCCTTCATTTCTTAGTGGGGCCTCTGGGCGACTGTTGGCCATTCCCTCAATCAAACCACACTCTAGCAGTCCCTTCTGGCGACTCACGGTGTCAAACGCCCATCGTACGGTAAAATCCAGGACTCGAGAATTTTATCCTCGGACGACGTCCGTGCGCTATAGCACCCAGGTTTTAGCATGTTTTCCTTGATTTTTTTATCAGGACGACTGGGCAATTCCCTCCATCAAACCACACTCCAGCAGACCCTCTTGGCGACTCAGGGTGCAAAACACCCATCGTACGGTAATATCTAGGACTCGAGAATTTTATCCTCGGACGACGTCCATGGGCTATAGCACCCAGTTTTTAGCATGTTTTCCTTGATTTTTTAGTGGAGCCTCCGGGCAACTGTTGGCCATTCCCTCCATCAAACCACAGTCTAGCAGTCCCTTCTGGCGACTCAGGGTGTCAAACGCCCATCGTACGGTAAAATCAAGGACTCGAGAATTTTATCCTCGGTCGACGTCCGTGGGCTACAGAACACCATTTTTAGCCTGTTTTGCTTGATTTTTTTAGTAGGGCCTCCGGGAGACTGTTGGCAATTCCTTCCATCAAACCACTCTCCAGCTGTCCCTCTTGGCGACCCAGGGTGCCAAATGCCCATCGTACGGTAAAATCTAGGCTTGAGAATTTTATCCTCGGACGGCGTCCGTGGGCCATAGCACACCGTTTTTAGCCTGTTTTGCGTGATTTTTTAGTGGGGCCTCCAGGCGACTGTTGGCAATTCCCTCCAACAAACCACATTCCAGCAGTCCCTCTTGGCGTCTCAGGATAACAAACACCCATCATACGGCAAAATCCAGGACTTGAGAATTTTCTCCTCGGACGACGTCCGTGGGCTATAGCACCCAGTTTTTAGCATGTTTCTTTGATTTTTTAGTGGGGCCTCCAGATGACTATTGGCAATTCCCTCCATCAAACCCAACTCCAGCGGTCCTTCTAGCTTGGCGACTCAGGGTGCAAAAAGCCCATCGTATGGTAATATCTTGGACTCGAGAATTTTATCCTCGAACAACATCTGTGGGCTATAGCACCCAGTTTTTAGCATGTTTTTCTTGATTTTTTAATGGGGCCTCCGGGCGACTGTTGGCCATTCCCTCCATCAAACCACACTCCAACAGTCCCTTCTGGCGACTCAGGGTGTAAAACGCCCATCGTACGGTAAAATCCAGGACTCAAGAATTTTATCCTCGCACAACGTTCGTGGGCTATAGCACCCGATTTTTAACCTGTTTTGCGTGATTTTTTAGTGGGGCCTTCAGGCGACTGTTGGCCATTTCCTCCATCAAACCATGCTCCAGCAGTCCCTCTTGGCGTCTCGGGGTGCCAAACGCCCTTCGTATGGTAAAACCTAGGACTCGAGAATTTTATCCTCGGTTGACGTTCGTGGGCTATAGCACACCGTTTTTAGGCTATTTTGCGTGATTTGTTAGTGGGGCCTCCGGGCGACTGTTGGGAATTCCCTCCATCAAACCACTCTCCAGCAGTCCCTCTTGGTGACTCAGGGTGCCAAATGCCCATCGTACGGTAAAATCATGGACTTGAGAATTTTATCCTCGGACGACATCCGTGGGCCATAACACCCGTTTTTAGCCTGTTTTGCGCAATTTTTTAGTGTAGCCTCCAGGCGACTGTTGGCAATTCCGTCCATCAAGCCACGCTCCAGCAGTCCCTCTTGGCGACTCAGGGTGCCAAACGCCCATCGTACGAAAAAATCTAGAACTAGAGAATGTTATCCTTGGACGATGTCCGTGGGCTATAGTACCCAGTTTTTAGCATGTTTTCCTTGATTTTTTAGTGGCGCCTCCGGGCGACCGTTGGCCATTCCATCCATCAAACCACACACCAGCAGTCCCTCTTGGTGACTCAGGGTGCCAAAAGCCCATCGTATGGTAATATCTAGGGCTCGAGATTTTATCCTCGGATGGCGTCCATGGGCTATAGCACACTGTTTTTAGCCAGTTTTGCGTGATTTTTTAGTGGGGCCTCCGGGCGACTGTTGGCAATTCCCTCCATCAAACCACGCTCCAGCAGTCCCTCTTGGCTACTCAAGGTGCCAAACGCCCATCGTACGATAAAATGTAGCACTCGAGAATTTTATCCTCGGACGACATCCGTGGGCTATAGGACACCGTTTTTAACCTATTTTGCGCGATTTTTTATTGGGGCCTCCGAGCGACTGTTGGCAATTCCCTCCATCAAGCCACACTCCAGTATTCCCTTTTGGCAACTCAGGGTGCCAAATGCCGATCGTACGGTAAATCAAGAACTCAAGAATTTTGTCCTCGGACGACGTTCGTGGGCTATAGCACCATGTTTTTACCATTTTTTGCGTGATTTTTTAGTGGCGCCTCCGGGCGACTGTTGGCAATTCCCACCATCAAACCAGACTCCAGCAGTCCCTCTCGGCGACTCAGGGTGCCAAACGCCCTTCGTGCGGAAAAATCTAGAACTCGAGAATTTTATCCTTGGACGACGTCCATGGGCCATAGCACCCAGTTTTTAGCGTGTTTTCCTTGATTTTTTTGTAGCGCCTCTGGGCGACTGTTGGCCATTCCCTCCATCAAACAACACTCCCGCAGTCCCTCTTGGTGACTCAGGGTGCCAAACGCCCATCGTACGGAAATATCTAGGACTCGAGAATTTTATCCTCGGACGACGTCCGTGGGCTATAGCTCCACTTTTTAGCATGTTTTCCATGATTTTTAATGGGGCCTTCGGGCGACTGTTGGCCATTCCCTCCATCAATCCACACTCAAGTAGTCCCTTCTGGTGACTCAGGGTGTAAAACACCCATCGTATGGTAAAATCCATGACTCGAGAATTTTAGTCCGTGGGCTATAGCACAACGTTTTTAGCCTGTTTTGGGTGATTTTTTACTGGGGCCTCCGGGCGACTATTGAGAATTCCCTCCATCAAACCACACTCCAGTAGTCCCTCTTGCCGACTGAGGGTGCCAAATGCCCAACGTATGGTAAAATATAGGACTTGAGAATTTTATCCTTGGACGACGTCCGTGGGCTATAGTGCCCTGTTTTTAGCCTGTTTTGCATGAGTTTTTAGTGGGGCATCCGGGCGACTGTTGGCCATTCCCTCCATCAAACCACACTCCAGCAGTCCCTCTTGGCGTATCAGGGTGCCAGACGCCCATCGTACGGTCAAATGTAGGACTCGATAATTTTATCCTCGGTCGACGTTCATGGGCTATAGCACGCCGTTTTTAGCCCGTTTTGCGTGATTTTTTAGTGGGGCCTCCGGGCGACTGTTGGGAATTCCCGCCAACAAACCACACTCCAGCCGTCCCTCTTGGCGCCTCAGGGTGCCAAACGCCCATCGTACGGTAAAATGGAGGACTCTTGAATTTTATCCTCGGACGACGTCCGTGGGCTGTTGCACACCGTTTTTAGCCTGTTTTGCGTGATTTTTTAGTGGGGCCTCCGGGCGACTGGTGGCCATTCCCTCCATCAAACCACACTCCAGTAGTCCCTCTTGGCGACTCAGGGTGCCAAACGCCCATCGTATGGTAAAATCCAGGACTCAAGAACTTTATCCTCGGACGACATCCGTTGGCAATAGCACACCGTTTTTAGCCTCTTTTGCGAGATTTTTGAGTGGGGCCTCCGGGGACTGTTGGTAATTCCTGCCATCAAACCACTCTCCAACAGTCCCTCTTAGTGCCTCAGGGTGCCAAACGCCCATCATACGGTAAAATCGAGCACTCGTCAATTTTGTCCATGGACAATGTCCGTGGGCTATAGCACACTGCCTCTTTTGCGTCATTTTTTAGTGGGGCCTCCGGGCGACGGTTGGGCATTCCCTCCATCAAACGACACTCCAGCAGTCCCTCTTGGCGACTCATGGTGCCAAATGGCCGTCGTACGGTAAAATCTGGAACTAAAGAATTTTATCCTCGGACGACGTCTCTAGGATATAGCACACCGTTTTTAGCCTGTTTAGCGTGATTTTTTAGTACGGCCTCCGAGCGACTGGTGGCCATTCCCTCCATCAAACCACACTCCAGCAGTTCCTCTTTGCAACTTAGGGTGCCAAATGCCCATCGTACGGTAAAATCCAGGACTGGAGAATTTTATCCTAGGACGACGTCCATGGGCTACAGCACCCAGTTTTTAGCATGTTTTTCTTGATTTTTTGGTGGCGCCTTCGGGTGCCGGTTGGCCATTCTCTCCATCAAACCACACTCCAATAGTCCCTCTTGGCGACTCAGGGTGCCAAACGCCCATTGTAATGTGAAATCTACTCAGGGAGACTCAGGGAGAATTTTATCCTCGGAGGACGTCCGAGGGCTATAGCACACCATTTTTCCCCTGTTTTGCGTGATTTTTTAGTGGGGCCACCGGGAAACTGGTGGCCATTCCCTCCATCAAGCCACACTCCAGCTGTCCTCTTGGCGGCTCAGGGTGCCAAACGCCCATAGTACGGTAAAATTCAGGACTCAAGAATTTTATCCTCGGACGATGTCCGTGGGCTATAACACACAGTTTTTAGCCTGTTTTGCGTGATTTTTAGTGGGGCCTCCGGGCAACTGTTGGCTATTCCCTCCATCAAACCACACTCCAGCAGTCCGTCTTGGCCTCTCAAGGTGCGAAACGCCCATCGTACAATAAAATGTATGACCCGAGATTTTATCCTCGGACGACGTCCGTGGGATATAGCACACGGTTTTTAGCCTGTTTTGCGTGATTTTTTAGTGGGGCCTTCGGGCGACTGTTGGGAATTCCCGCCAACAAACCACACTCCAGCAATTCGCTCCATCAAACCACGCTGCTCTTTCCCTCTAGGCGACACAAGGTGCCAAACGCCCATCGTACAGTAAAATCTAGGACTCGAGAATTTTATCCTCGGACGACATCCGTGGGCCATAGCACGCCGTTTTTAGCCTATTTTCCATGATTTTTTAGTGCGGCCTCCGGGCGACTGTTGGTAATTCCTTCCACCAAACCACACTCCTGCAGTCCTTCTTGGGGCCTTAGGGTGCCAAACGCCCATCGTACGGTAAAATCAAGGGCTCGATAATTTTATCCTCGGACGACGTTCGTGAGCTATAGCACACCGTTTTTAGCCTGTTTTGCGTAATTTTTTAGTGGGGCCTCCGGGCGACTGTAGGCCGTTCCCTCCATCAAACCACACTCCAGCAGTCCCTCTTGGCAACTCAGGGTGCCAAATGCCCATCATACGGTAAAATCCAGGACTCGAGAATTTTATCCTTGGACAACGTCCGTGGGCTATAGCACCCAGTTTTTAGCATGTTTTCCTTGATTTTTTAGTGGTGCCTTCGGGCGCCTGTTGGCCATTCCCTCCATGAAACCACACTCCAACTGTCGCTCTTGGCTACTTAGGGTGCCAAACGCCCATTGTAAGGTGAAATCTCGGACTCGAGAATTTTATCCTTGGAGGACGTCCATGGGCTATAGCACACTGTTTTTACCCTGTTTTGCGTGATTTTTTATTGGGGGCTCTGGGCGACTGGTGGCCATTCCCTCCATCGAGCCACACTCCAGCAGTCCCTCTTGGCCACTCAGGGTGCCAAACGCCCATCGTATGGTAAAATTCAGGAGTCGAGAATTTTATCCTCGGATTATGTACGTGGCTATAGCATTGAGTTTTTAGCCTGTTTTGCGTGATTTATTAGTGGGGCCTCCCGGCGACTGTTGGATTCCCACAAATCAAACCACACTCCAACAGTCCGTCTTGGCTTCTCAGGGTGCAAAACGCCCATCGTACGGTAAAATGTAGGACTCGAGAATTTATCCTTCGACGTCGCCCGTGGGATATCACATGGATTTTGGCCTGTTTTGCGTGATTTTTTAGCGGGGCCTTCGGGCGACTGTTGGCAATTCCCTCCATCAAACCACGCACCAGCAGTCCCTCTTGGCGACTCAGGGTGCCAAACGTCCATCGTGCGGAAAAATCTATGACTCGAGAATTTTATACTCGGACGACATCCGTGGGTTATAGCACACCATTTTTAGCCTATTTGCAGGATTTTTTAGTGGGGCCTCCGAGCGACTGTTGGTAATTCCTTCCATCAAACCACACTCCTGCAGTCCCTCTTAGGGACTCAGGGTGCCAAACGACCATCGTACGGTAAAATCGAGGGCTCGATAATTTTATCCTCGGACGACGTCCGTGGGCTATAGCACACCGTTTTTAGCCTGTTATGCGTCATTTTTTAGTGGGGCCTCCAGGCGACTGTAGGCCGTTCCCTCCATCAAACCACACTCCAGCAGTCCCTCTTGGCAACTCAGGGTGCCAAATGCCCATCGTACGGTAAAATCCAGGCCTCGAGAATTTTATCCTCGGACAACGTCCATGGGCTATAGCACCCAGTTTCTAGCATGTTTTCCTTGATTTTTTAGTGGTGCCTTCGGGCGCCTGTTGGTCATTTCCTCCATGAAACCACACTCCAACTGTTGCTCTTGGCGACTCACGGAGCCAAACGTCCATTGTAAGGTGAAATCTCGGGCTCGAGAATTTTATCCTTGGAGGATGTCCATGGGCTATAGCATACTGTTTTTACCATGTTTTGCGTGATTTTTTAGTGGGGCCTCTAGGCGACTAGTGGCCATTCCCTCCGTCAAGCCACACTCCAGCAGTTCGTCTTGGCCACTCAGGGTGCCAAATGCCCATCGTACGATAAAATTCAGGACTCAAGCATTTTATCCTCGGATGATGTCCGTGAGCTATAGCACAGGGTTTTTAGCCTGTTTTGCGTGATTTATTAGTGGGGCCTCCCAGTGACTGTTGGCTATTCCCACCATCAAACCACAATCCAGCAGTCCGTCTTGGCTTCTCAGGGTGCGAAACGCCCATCGTACGGTAAAATGTAGGACTCGAGAATTTATCCTCGGACGACGTCCGTGGGATATAGCACACCGTTTTTAGCCTGTTTTGCATGATTTTTTAGCGGGGCCTCCGGGCGACTATTGGCAATTCCCTCCATCAAACCACGCTCTAGCAATCCCTCTTGGCGACTAAGGGTGCCAAACGCCCATCCTGCGGTAAAATAAAGAACTCGAGAATTTTATCCTCGAACGATATTCGTTTGATATAGCACACTGTTTTTAGCCTATTTTGCATGATTTTTTAGTGGGGCCTCCGGGCGACTGTTGGTAATTCCTTCCATCAAACCACACTCCTGCAGTCCTTCTTGGGGCCTCAGGGTGCCAAAAGTCCATCGTACGGCAAAATCGAGGGCTCGATAATTTTATCCTTGGACGACGTCCGTAGGCTATAGCACACCGTTTTTAGCCTGTTTTGCGTCATTTTTTAGTGGGGCCTCCGGGCGACTGTAGGCCATTCCCTCCATCAAACCGCACTCCAGCAGTCCCTCTTGGCAACTCAGGGTGCCAAATGCCCATCGTATGGTAAAATCCAGGACTCGAGAATTTCATCCTCGGACAACGTCCGTCGGCTATAGCACCCAGTTTTTAGCATGTTTTCCTTGATTTTTCAGCGGTGCCATCGGGCGCCTGTTGGCCATTCCCTCCATCAAACCACACTCCAACTGTCGCTCTAGGCGACTCAGGGTGCCAAACGCCCATTGTAAGGTGAAATCTCGGACTCGAGAATTTTATCCTTGGAGGACGTCTATGGGCTATAACTCACTATTTTTACCCTGTTTTGCATGATTTTTTAGTGGGGCCTCTGGGCGACTGGTGGCCATTTCCTCCATCAAGCCACACTCCAGCAGTACCTCTTGGCCACTCAGGGTGCCAAACGCCCATCCTACCGTAAAATTCAGGACTCAAGAATTTTATCCTCGGATGATGTCCGTGGGCTATAGCACACAGTTTTTAGCCTGTTTTGCGTGATTTATTAGTGGGGCCTCCCGGCGACTGTTGGTTATTCCCACCATCAAACCACACTCCAGCAGTCCGTCTTGGCTTCTCAGGGTGCCAAACGCCCATCGTGCGGTAAAATCTAGGACTCGAGAATTTATCCTCGGACGACGTCCGTGGGATATAGCACACCGTTTTGAGCCTGTTTTGCGTGATTTTTTAGCGGGGCCTCCGGGTGACTGTTGGCAATTCCCACCATCAAACCACACTCCAGCAGTGCCTCTTGGCGACTCAGGGTGCCAAACGCCCATCGTGCGGTAAAATCTAGGACTCGAGAATTTTACCCTCGGACGACATCCATGGGCTATAGCACACCGTTTTTAGCCTATTTTGCGTGATTTTTTAGTGGGGCCTCCCGACGACTGTTGGTAATTCCCGCCATCAAACCACACTCCTGCAGTCCCTCTTGGGGCCTCAGGATGCCAAACGCCCATCGTACGGTAAAATCGAGGGCTCGATAATTTTATCCTCGGACGACGTCCGTGGGCTATAGCACACCGTTTTTAGCCTGTTTTGCGTCATTTTTTAGTGGGGCCTCCGAGCGATTGTAGGCCGTTCCCTCCATCAAACCACACTCCAGCAGTCCCTCTTGGCAACTCAGGGTGCCAAATGCCCATCGTACGGTAAAATCCAGGACTCGAGAATTTTATCCTCGGACGACGTCTATGGGCAACAGCACCCAGTTTTTAGCATGTTTTCCTTGATTTTTTTAGTGGCGCCTTCGGGTGCCTGTTGGCCATTCCCTCCATCAAACCACACTCCAACAGTCCCTCTTGGCTACTCAGGGTGCCAAACGCCCATTGTAAGGTGAAATCTAAGACTCGAGAATTTTATCTTTGGAGGACGTCCATGGGCTATAGCACACTGTTTTTACCCTATTTTGCGTGATTTTTTAGTGGGGCCTGTTGACTCCCAAATTTGGCTGAAAATCGGATTATGAATATGGGCTAATTTCATCGGATTATTGGGCCATGGACTATCGGATTATCGAGCCGAATCAACATTATGGGCTTCATCGACAAAGGAAGAAGGACGACACCTGGAAGATTTCAACAAACACAAGGCGTGGGACCATCGATTCCATGTATCTTAGGAAATTTTAGACAGATCGTATTATGCACGGTCGGAATAGTGTGTTATTGGCATCGTCTTTAGTCGTGTCAGTATCGGTTTAGTTAGTCGTCGCGTCTGTATAAATAGGACCCGGGGGTCACAGTTTTGGATCATCTACAACTCAATACACAAACCAAATCTCGTCAAATCCGATCGACTTTGTCGGTAGGTTCAACCTCAGGTAAAGCTGCTTCGATGTAAATCGATCCTTTGCTTGTTGTATCATATGCAAGACTGCCTCGTTTTTCGATCTCTTGTATACAAAGCATACTATGACTGTCTCGGTTTTCCGATCTCTAGTATGGACGTGTAGTACACTGTCTCGTTAATTTGATCTGTATTACGTATTTACCCTCGCAATGTTGATCGTTGGGTGCCTTATGATCGAAATTCTCGTTCTCGATGCATATGACTGTCTCGACTCTGATCGATCTTATATGTGCTTGTTAGGGTTTCTAGTGAGTAGTGCATTTACCGATTGATACTGTGTTTACCTGGCAATTCCGATAGTTAAATCCGATTATGCATGTTTTCTCTTAAAATTCGATGTATGCGACTGTCTCGACCCTGATTGATCTCTCATATGCTTGTTTTAGGATACTGCATGCCTTTGTTAGATTTTCCAATTGGATTTATATCACTAGTTTTCTAGGACTTTGATCGGGTTATGTGATTTTGCTATGGATTAGGTCTTAGCACTTTCTGGGCCCTGACCCATATCTATGATCAGTACATGGTAGAATTGGATAAATCGATTGAGGAAATTGCGGCTAGTTTAATAGTAAAACCTGTGATTTAATGTTCTTATCCGATTGTATGCTCTATCGGAAATTTAGCCGATAGAATTGTCCTCGTATCGGATTCTTGAAAGCCGATACGATCAAACCTAATCTGGCCCTTTAAAAGCCGGTTAGGGCCAAGCTACTAACAGTTTCTTTTCTCCCTTATCGATTGCAGGACAAATCAATTGGCAGGCTTGGTTTAGTTGCGACGCTAGCCCTGACTAGACGCTTCCGGGTGTGTTCGCGAGAGTGACTAACTTTCGTGTCAACACACTTTTTGGCACGCTCGGTGGGACACGAAGATCGTCATCGACTTCTATGACCAAGAGCGATCAAGAGACGATGGCAGAAGTTCAAAGATGGGAGCTGATCCTGTGAGGCTTGAGGAACTTAGTCCAGAACAACAGAAAGATGTCAAGGATCAGCTTGATGAACTCAACGAAGAAAATCAACGAAGGATCTTGACTGGTTATCGGAAACTTCGCAGTGGGCAAATCGTCAAGAATTCCATCGGAGATCCACTACTCACTGGCGATTACTCCGAGGTTATTCAAGACCAGATCAACAATTTTGTTTACAGATCGATAATTGACCAGTCATCGGCTTTGTGCAAGATCGTGGAATCCTCGATGCAGAAGTATTTTACCACACATGCAAATCCGATACCCAATTCTCAAGGGATTCGGATCAATCCTGCTACCACAACTTTGCCTGGTCAGAACTTAATCAGTCAGTTTTCCACTCAGGTGGGGACTTCACAGCAGTCTGCACTTCCATCGGCATTGGGAACTTTCAGTACTCCTCCACCTGCTTTTTTCCCCACCTCAGGGGCTTATGGCACCTCTAATCTGTTAGACCCGATGTCGGCTTTACACGAGAATCAGGCTATGGTACCTGTAGCAAATCCGATGCCATATCAACAGCTGATTTTTCAGGGAGGACAAGAGAACTTGGAAGAGACAACAAAGAATCTGGTCTTCAATATGATGAGGCAGTGTGGAATTAGTGCTCCCAAGATTGCTCCAAGTTGCTCGATGCCGTATCCATCGGCATTTAATGATACAGATTTCCCGTATAAGTATCGTGTTCCAGACTTTGCTAATGCCAAATTCAGTGGAGGCGATGGTACATCTACAAGAGAGCATGTGGCTAGGTTTCGTATGATGATCGGAGATGCTGATTCCAAGGATTCTTTACGATGCCGATTGTTCCCGCTTTCTTTATCGAGATCGGCTTTTATATGGTTTACTTCACTTCCTCCTAACAGTATCACCTCCTGGGCGGATTTGGAGAAGAAATTCCACGAATACTTTTACTCAGGGAAGAATGAAGCAAGAATTACCGATATCTTAATGATCAAGCAAAGTATGGAGAATCGGTAAATGATTACTTACGCCGATTCAGGGAAGTAAGAAACCGATGTTATAGCCTTTCATTGCCTGATCATGAATTAGCACAATTGGCTTTTAAGGGGTTGCTTCCAGTGAATCAGAAAAAGGCGGGGAATCAAGAATTTGCAGATGTTGCACCGTTGGCTCATAAAATCGCGCTTTATGAAAGCCGATTTTCGGATAACACCTATCCTCGGAAGGAATATCGGAATAATAATAAAGGAAAGGATAAGGTTATCAATCTGGTGTACACTGAAGAAAGTTCTGAAGAAGATAATTCCGATATTGATGAAGCCGATGCTTATGTCGCTGAGTGGGTGGATAATAAGAAAGAATATGAGATGAGCTGGATTAAACCGAAGGGATCGGAGAAAGGAAAATTTTCGTTTATACTTCAAATGTCGATCGGATTTTTGATTATCTACTTAGAGAAAAGCAGATTCGATTGAAGCCAGGGCATATTATCCCTCCACTAGAAGAATTGAAGAAAAGGCGATACTGCAAATGGCACAATTCTTATTCACACATCACCAGTGACTGCAAATGGCAATTGATGGGGGACAGTTGAAAATTCAACCCAAAGTTCCAAAAACCGATACAGTGCCTTTCCTAATCGGTTTTGTGGGAATGGTGGATATGACGAAGAGAAAAGCCGATGTGTTTGCCGAAAAGTTCAAATCGGCTTAAGGTATTCGTTGGTGATAAGAGAATTGTAGTGGAAGAAAAGCCAGAGCTAAAATTCCAATCAGTTGAGCCACGACATGGGAGTAGCCAGGGGCATTGGAAGAATAAAAATCTGATCAGAAGGTCAAAACCCACGTTTGATCAACTAAAAGACAAATATGATCGGATGCCAAGAGAAGCGCCTCAGGTGAAAGTACGACCAAGGACTCCAGAGCCGATTCATCTTTCGGAGAATCGGAATTGAGAGATCGAGCATTGGGATTGCCCCTTTTCCGATATTGTTGGGAAGAGGGAATGACTTTACCCACGGTTGAGCATTGCCCCATTGACCCAGTAGCAAGGAGGCTATCGGTAAAAGATCATTTGGTATTTCCTGATGAACGAAGAGAAATAATACCGATAGAAACTAAACCCGATGTGCATCGTCCACCGAAGGTTCCTTTGCTACAGTGGTGCCCCAGTGGAATCACTAAATCTCAGAGAAGGCGATTGCAAAGGATGAGGCACACAGAATCAAAAGAAGCTGAAGCTGAAAAGATCAGAGAAGAATTGTTGGAACGAACAAAGCCGATGAAACCGGCTAGGGGCAGGAAGGAGTGGAGACCGAAGCTTAAATCGGCTATTAACACTGATCAAAATGCCGATGAGTCTAAGCTTGATGTCAATGTTTGTTTCTTGCCTCGGGAATTTATGTGTGATAATGAAGACGAAGAAGATGCTGCTGAACTTGTTATCGGAGCTGAGGAGGCAGTATTCAAGAAACAAGAAAATTCCCGATTGCATTTGAAACCACTATTCATCACCGGCTATGTCAACGGAAAGCCGATATCCAGAATGTTGGTGGACAGTGGTGCTACTGTTTATTTGATGCCTTATTCCGTCTGTCGGAAAATTGAAAAATCTACTGAAGATCTGGTCAAGACTAACATGGTGTTAAGTGACTTCAAGGGAAATCCGACAGAGGCTAAGGGAATTTTGATGACCGAACTCACAATTGGCAGCAAAACACTTCCGGCGGCATTTTTTGTGATCGAAGGAAAAGGAAATTACAATGTGCTATTAGGAAGGGATTGGATACATGCCAATTTGTGTATACCATCGACATTACATCAGATGCTGATCCAATGGGTTGGTGACCATGTGGAAGTAGTAAAAGGAGAATCCGTGCCTGCGGAAACCGATCATGTGGAATTATATGATAATCTTGAAGCTTTATTGGGAAAACCATTGGACGATTGTGATTTCATTAGTTTCAGCAAATCGGGATTTAAGCCGACAAAACTAGGATCACAATCGGTTTCTCAGGGAAATGAGGGTTTTTCATGGGAACCGCGGCAACTTTAGATGAAGTTGAACATAAGATGGGCCAAGGTTTTATATCGGCTGATGAACTTGAAAAAGTTGATATTAGTACAGATGGCAAGGAAAGGTCCACCTTTATTAGTAAGAAGTTGCCGCAGGCATATAAGGATCGGCTTATTCAGATTCTTAAGGATCGGTTGATTGCTTTGCTTGGGAATACCACGAGATGCCCGGCCTAAGCCGATCCATAGTTGAACATATAATCAAAATGAAGCCTGAGTTTCGGCCGGTAAAGCAAGCTCCAAGGAAGATCAGTTGGAAAATTTACGATCAAGTGAAGGCCGAAATTCAAAGATTACTCGATGCAAAGTTCATTCGGCCTTGCAAATATGCTGATTGGATTTCTAGCATAGTGCCAGTTGGGAAGAAAGATTCTGACAAAATTCGAGTGTGCATTGATTTTCGTGATTTGAACAAGGCTACGTACAAAGATGAATATCCGATGCCGATTGCCGATCGCCTCATTGACGCTGCTTCAGGCAATCGGATTATCAGTTTCCTTGATGGCAATGCTGGATACAATCAGATTTTCATGGCTGAAGAAGATATCAGTAAGACGGCATTCCGATGTCCTGGTTCTATCGGCTTATTTGAGTGGGTGGTAATGACTTTTGGGTTGATCAGTGCTGGGGCGACGTATCAAAGGGATATGAATTTGATTTGCCATGATCTCATCGAAAAATTGGTTGAAATCTATATTGATGATGTGGTGATCAAATCTCAAGAAGAGGAGCAACACTTAGTCGATATAGTAACCGTGTTGGATCGGTTTCGAAAATACGGAATGAGAATGAATCTAAAGAAGTGTGCTTTTGGTGTATCGGCTGGTATGTTTTTGGGATTCATGGTGCATGAACGAGGAATTGAAGTACATCCCAATCGAGTGAAAGCGATCATGAATACCAAGCCACCGAATTCCAAAGTTCGTTTACAAGAATTGATCGGCAAAATTAATTATTTAAGAAGATTCATTTCAAATTTATCGAAATGAATCATTCCGTTCTGTCCATTGCTCAAATTGAAGAATTCCGATAAGTTTGCATGGGGTCCAGAACAACAAAGGCGTTTGATAATATTAAGGAGTACTTAACAAATCCACCAATTCTGGTTGCTCCAAAAGAGAATTTGCCGTTCAAACTTTACCTATCGGTTTCTGATAAAACGATAGGGGCAGTTCTGGTCCAAAAAATCGATAAGAAAGAACATGCTATTTTTTACTTGAGTCGGAAATTATTGGATCCAGAAACCCAATACACTGTTATTGAAAGGTTTTGCCTATGCTTATATTTCGCCTGCACCAAATTGAGGCATTATCTTTTGGGAGTGGAATGCAAAGTGGTGTGTCAAACCGATGTGATCAACTACATGTTGAATGCTCCTATCATCAAAGGGCGTCTTGGCAAATGGGCGTACACTCTCATCGAGTTTGATTTGGTTTGTGAGTCTCCAAAAGCCGTCAAGGGATAGGTATTAGCTGATTTTATCACACAACATCAGAATATCAATCTATCGGTTTTACTGCCATGGGTGTTATTTTTTGATGGATCGGTTTGTGAGAAAGGGTGTGGTATCGGTATATTCATAGTGTCTCCTGGAGGAATTTCCTTCAAATTTGGAATCACTGTTCACTTCGGTTTAACCAACAATCAAGTGAAGTATGAAGCTTTGATACAAGGGTTGGAATGGTTAATTGAAGTTGGGGCAGTTGCTGTCGAAATTTTGGAGATTCTCAGTTGGTAGTTTTCCAAATGATCGGCAAATATGAATGTCACAGTAGGTTGCTCCAAAATTATTTGGAAAAGGCTTTGGATTTGGCTAAAATACACTATCTTTTCGATTCATCATGTTCCAAGGGAACAAAATATTGAAGCCAATGAATTAGCTCAAGGAACATCAGGTTATAAAATGCCGATCAACAAATTGGAAATAGTGCGTTATCAAAATCCGATACCGATGGGTTGGCAAGCTAAAATTATCGTTTATTTGAGAAACCCTCAAGGAAAAACCGATAGAAAGCTCAAAAGAAAGGCCCAAAGGTATGTACTGATTGGAGACAAACTATATTATCGGAGTTTTGATGGGCTCTTGCTCAAATGTTTAAATGAAGAAGATGCTAAAGTGGCCATCGGAGAAGTACATGATGGGATTCGTGGAACTCATCAATCGGCTTATAAAATGCGATGGATGTTGAAGCGATCGGGTTTATTCTGGCCATCCATGGTTGAAGATTGTTTCAAATACTACAAGGGTTGCAAGGATTGTCAGAAATTTGGAAATATACAGCATGCACCCGCATCGGTTTTGCACCCAAATATAAAACCATGGCCTTTTAGAGTATGGGGAATTGATATGATCGGAGAAGTTTTTCCTTCCTCATCCAAGGGGCATAGGTATATTTTGGTCGCAACAGATTATTTCACTAAATGGGTTGAAGTCGTTCCGTTGAAGAAAGTGACTGCCACTGAAGCAATCGAGTTTGTGAAAGAGCACATAATTTACCGATTTGGCATTCCTCAGACAATCACGACGGATCAAGGATCGGTATTTATGTCTGAAGCTTTTCAAAGTTATGCACAAAGTTTGGGAATTACCACGGTAAATTCATCGCCATATTATGCTCAAGCCAATGGCCAAGCTGAAGCTTCTAACAAGAGTATCATAAAGCTGATCAAGAGGAAAATCGATGAAAGGCCGCGAGATTGGCATAATACTTTGGCGGATGCACTATGGGCTTATCGGATTGCTAAACATGGAGCTACAAAGGTATCACCTTTTGAGTTGGTCTATGGACGTGAAGCAGTGTTACCTCTCGAAGTAATCATCGGATCTACGAGAATCGAAGAATAAAATAGTGTAAAAGCCGATGATTACAAAATTTCGATGATGGATAAACTTGATGACCTGGTGGCAATCCGATTAAAGGCTTTGGAATATATTGAGTGTGATAAACAGAGAATCGCCAGAGCTTACAATAAGAAAGTAATACCAAAAACTTTTGAAGTGGGAGAGCTTGTGTGGAAAACATTTTTACCGATTGGATCAAGGGACCCTAAGTTCGGAAAGTGGTCGCCAAATTGGGAAGGACCCTTTAGAATCAATCGGATTATTCCTGGAAACGCGTACATTTTGGAAACCCTTGAAGGAGAAGTTTTTGGAAAAGCACTCAATGTGAAGTATCTGAAGAAATATCATCCAAGTATTTGGATCGGAGCCTAGGGGCAATACGTTTTGTAAAAGCCGATTCCGATGGAATTGCCTATAGCATAAAAGCCGACAAAAGACTTGTCGCCTTGTTTTGATAAAGCCGATTCATATTGAATCCTAGCTAAGGCAATGTAAAAGTCATTTTAAATTTCTAAAAGCCGATTTCGATGAATCGCCTAAAGACTTGGCAAAAAAGGCAAATATGCATGAAATAAAAGTGAAATTATTACAAAAGGCATGAAGGCCTTGATCGTTTAAATGCCCCAGGGGCAGGTAGAGCAAAAGTTTAGACAATCGGAAATAAAAGCCGATTGCAACCCATGTCACAAGATTTTAAATTTTGGTACGCAAGCCATTTAGTCGATAAGGTTGGAAATGGCGGCGATGGCTTTTCCAAGAATGCCCTGGACAGTGTTCACGATATCGGTACCTTCTTCAACTGTTCCTGGGATCTTGGGCATCGATTCATGAAGGTTTTCCACCTTCTTGCTGCACTCCTTCATGATCAGGCGCTAACCTTTGACATCGACTTTCAGCTTGTTGTAAGCTTCGAAAGCCGATTCTTTGGTGGCCTTAACCTTCTCAAGTTCAGCTTCAAGCTCCTTGATGCGAACTGAAGCATTGGAAAATTTGATCTTTTCCTCCGCAAGATCGGCATCTCAAACTGTCAGCTTCTCGTATTGCTCATTGGCATCGTGAATATACCTTTGCAGTTCCTCCTCAGCTTCCTTGAGTTTTTCCCGCTGATGAAGCCGATCAAGTGCCGCATCATAATCGGCTTTGTGAGAATCTATAGTGAAGATCTCACTCATGGCCGCTTCTAGTTCTGCTGGCATCTGATCGGAAATCTTTTCAACTAACCCTTGTATCGGGCCTAGATTCTTCAAGACTTCATTGCTTTTGCTCAGCATGTCCGATAAAACCTTCAAATTTAAGATGGTAGTAGAAGAAGGCTTGTGTGCAGAAGACTCAGGCCTATCGGGAATAGCCACTTTAGGCTGAGTGAGAACTGCAGGGGTTGGAGCGGGAGTTTCACCAATGATATATCTAGGTCGTCATCTTCATCATCGGAAATTATGGCTGCGGGGTTGAGAGCCAATTTCCAATCTTGGTTGTACTTGACAACCTGTGTGGAAATCACTGTGATTTTAGCAGGCCCCCGTGGCTGAACAAAGAATTCAAAGTTAAAAAGGATCGGATAAAATAAGAGCAAAAACAACAGCAAAATCCGATTACCTTGGCAATAGCTGTAGCTATGGCAGGGGATTGAGATAGAGGAGGCGGAGCTGGAGTGCCTCCAACTTCTGGGATGGTGTCCTGTGAAAAAACCGATGAGATAAACCGATGAGGGTGTGACGAAATTTCAAGGATTGAACGATACTTACTGTGTCACAGACTGATTCGGTACTAAGCGTACGCACCTGTTTTTGCCTTTTCGAGGCCATCTTTTTCCGACCACCTCTAGTGCCAGCTATTTTCAAAAGATTTAATTATTGATCATCTTATATTAGTTCTATGGAAAAGCCGATCAAATAATGCTTACCCCTCTTTTTAGTCTGATCGGCATAATCCGATGCAAACTTTGCGCTGGAATGAAGGCGCAAGGCATCTTCTCCGACGACGGGGGTCTTCGAGCGGCTTTTATCACCCTAAAAAATAAGAAAGTCAGCTTATCGGAAATATGAACAATAAGAAAAGTGCTTCATGAAATTAACGCGCAAAAATGGCTAAGGACCTGCGCATCAGAATCAGAACTTGACGCTTCATACTGCGTCTGAGTATGCTCGCTATCGATTTCTTTTTGCAAATCGGAATTAGCGTACTCCGAAGAGTGGCTACTTTCTGGGCCAAGAGCTGCACGAGAAGTTTCTTCATTTTCTTCCATGATAGAAGATTCTTTAGCATCATCGGCTTTCACAGATTCTGCATCATCAGATTCTTTATCGTTTGAAGAAGAGTCAGATTTTTCCGAATCGGAATTTCTAAGGCTGGTGATCCTTGGCCAACTTGGATTGTATCTATCGGAATTTCCAGTAAATTTGCCAATGAGAGCAGACACACCACCTTCAGTACCGAAAATTTCCTTGGCAATGACTTTCCACCAAACTCTATATTCAAGAGTTGTCCCTGCTCTAAGACAGATCTTTGTCGGCATCTGAAAGTTTATGGTTGCATTTTCCAGGGCATAAGCCGATGCTTTGGATAAATCTCCCCAGACAACTAAATGTTTGTCTATCCAAAGATCGGGAATACACTGAATAAAGCCTAATTGGCGAGCATAAGTGGCCGGATGATAATATTCAAACGAAGCATTTTACTGATGGGCCCTTGTACTCAATGTTGCATAGAAGATTGCTGGGGAAATGAAATCCTTGTAAACCGACAAATTGTTGCCCGATACAACTTTGGAGAACTTGAAGAATGGAGGAATCGGAAATCTCTTGGTATAAGGATTGAAGTCTTGATTGTTATAATCCAATTCCGATAGAGTATAAAACGAAGCAAAATGAATGATAAAATCATCCAGATTCAGCTTTCTTCTAGAGCAATTGGAGGCTATCACCTCTCCATGAGATCGGCAAACACGCTGATGAGGATTCTCTTCAGAAAATGCTTCATCGGGGAACTCTTCCTCATAACACACCTTTTCTTCAGCTGTCAATATGGGGGCTTTGAGGAATAAGCCGATGAACCAAAGAGGCCCGCCAACATTGCCGATTTCAGGGACCTCTCTCTTGTTGCAAAGCCTCTCTCGGACTTCATGCATCATTCTGTAAGATGCTCCAAGAAGATATTTTTCGACAGCTATCTTCCGACCGGATGCTAGAGCCTCTGCCATTCCTTGGTAGATGGTGCCAGGAGCTAATAAGTTACCGCAGAAGACATACCGATCGAGCCACATGTTCAGAAATGCCGCATGCTCCTTGAAGTCTACATGACCATCGGATTGGTGCTCCTCGATGTAGCTTTGCCATCCAAGTCCTTTACGAGATAATTTGAGCTTGAAACGCATATGAAAAGCCGATGGCATCTCTCCATCTGGCTTGAGTCCAAGAAGCATAGCTACGTCCAAAAGACAAGGACCAAGAGGTCCTGTCGGAAAGCAGAAAGCATTGATCGTATCACACCAAAAGTAAGAAGCCAATGCGATCATGTGTTCATCAGCAGGGCAAGCGGCTAAGGAAAAGGTAATCGCATTGGCTATTCCTTGCTCCTCCCACTGCTACTTCTTTTCTGCATACACTCTCCTAAACCAGTCCTTATATCCAGGGAGGTGTGTTGGCCATGCCGTAAAAGCCGATTTCCATCCATTGAAAGAAACCTCATCGGCGAATAAAGGGAATCTTGCTACTGAGTGAGTGATAAAATCCGATGGATCTGCATCTCCTACCGGTCCTAAACCATACTTGTCCTCAGAGACAGAGATTGGAATTAATACCTGAGACATGACTGCTGAGGAGGAAGAAGTGGAGAAGTCGACGATCAGATTTTGAGCTCTCGAAAAGCCGATGGAGGAGCTCTCGAAACGCCGATGGAGGAGTGAATGCAAGGGCTTGAGCGCAGGAGAGCAGCGTGCGAATGACTATGGGTGAATACGGTGAAAACCTAGGGTTTTACCGCGTTTTTCGGAAGTTACTGTTTCGACCGCGCCAGCGGAATGGAAGGACAAGTGTCCATATCTGGCCGAAGATAGCCTGCATCAACGGTGGAGATCTTGTTGCACATTTTGAGAGATCCGAGAAATACGGGAAGAAGAAAATCCAATTTTTGGGTATCGAAAAAGTTCGATGAATGCGATTCTCACATTACCGAACTTAGGGGCATATGTTGACACCCAAATTTGGCTAAAAATCGGATTATGAATATGGGCCAACTTCAGCGGATTATTGGGCCAAGGACTATCGGATTATCGAGCCGAATCAACATTATGGGCTTCATCGACAAAGGAAGAAGGGCGACGCCTGGGAGATTTCAACAAACACAAGGCGTGGGACCATCGATTCCATGTATCTTAGGAACTTTTAAACAGATCGTATTATGCACGGTCGAAATAGTGTGTTATCGGCATCGGCTTTAGTCGTGTCAGTATCGGTTTAGTTAGTCGTCGCGTCTGTATAAATAGGATCCGGGGGTCACAGTTTTGGATCATCTACATCTCAATACACAAACCAAATCTCGTCGAATCCGTTCGACTTTGTCGGTAGGTTCAACCACAGGTAAAGCTTTCCCGATGTAAATCGATCCTTTGCTTGTTGTATCGTATGCAAGACTGCCTTGTTTTTCGATCTCTTGTATACAAAGCATACTATGACTGGCTCGGTTTTTTAATCTCTAGTATGGACGCGTAGTACACTGTCTCGTTAATTCGATCTGTATTACGTATTTACCTTCGCAATGTTGATCGTTGGGTGCCTTATGATCAAAATTCTCTTTCCCGATGCATATGACTGTCTCGACTCTGATCGATCTTATATGTGCTTGTCAGGGTTTCTAGTGAGCAGTGCATTTACCGATTGATATTGTGTTTACCTGGCAATTCCAATAGTTAAATCCGATTATGCATGTTTTCTCTTAAAATTCGATGTATGCGACTGTCTCGACCCTGATCGATCTCTCATATGCCTATTTTAGGATACTGCATGCCTTAGTTAGATTTTCCGATTGGATTTGTATCACTAGCTTTCTAGGACTTTGATCGGGTTATATGATTTTGATGTGGATTTGGTCTTAGCACTTTTTGGACCCTGACCCATATCTATGATCACTACATGGTAGAATTAGATAAATCGATTGAGGAAATTAAGGCTAGTTTAATCCTAAAAAATACCAAAAATAGTAAAATCTGTGATTTAATGTTCTTATCCGATTGTATGCTCTATCAGAAATTTAGCCGATAGAATTGTCCTCGTATCGGATTCTTGAAAGCCGATACGATCAAACCTAATCTAGCTCTTTAAAAGACGACTAGGGCCAAGCTAGTAACAGTTTCTTTTCTCCCTTATCGATTGCAGGACAAATCGATTGGCACGCTTGGTTTGGTTGCGACGCTAGCCCCGACTAGACGCTTCCGAGTGTGTTCGCGAGAGTGACCAACTTTCGTGTCAATGGGGCCACCGGGCAACGGGTGGCCATTCCCTCCATTAAGCCACACTCCAGCTGTCCCTCTTGGCGATTCAGGGTGCCAAACGCCCATCGTACGGTAAAATTCAGGACTCAAGAATTTTATCCTCGGACGATGTCCGTGGGCTATAACACAGTTTTTAGCCTGTTTTGCGTGATTTTTTAGTGGGTCCTCTGGGCGACTGTTGGCTATTCCCTCCATCAAACCACACTCCAGCAGTCTGTTTTGGCGTCTCAGGTGCGAAACGCCCATCGTACGGTAAAATGTAGGACCGAGATTTTATCCTCGGACAACGTCCATGGGATATAGCACACGGTTTTTAGCCCATTCTGTGTGATTTTTTAGCGGGGCCACCGGGCGACTGTTGGCAATTCCCTCCATCAAACCACGCTCCTCTTTCCCTCTTGGCGACTTAGGGTGCCAAACGCCCATCATAGGTAAAATCTAGGACTCGAGAATTTTATCCTCGGACGACATCCGTGGGCTATAGCACACCGTTTTTACCCTATTTTGCATGATTTTTTAGTGGGGCCTCCGGTTGACTGTTGGTAATTCCCGCCATCAAACCACACTCCTGCAGTCCCTCTTGGGGCCTCAGGGTGCCAAACGCCCATCGTACGGTAAAATTGAGGGCTCGATAATTTTATCCTCGGACGACGTCCGTGGGCTATAGCACATCGTTTTTAGCCTGTTTTGCGTCATTTTTTAGTGGTGCCTCCGGGCGACTGTAGGCCGTTCCCTCCATCAAACCGCACTCCAGCAGTCCCTCTTGGCAACTCAGGGTGCCAAATGCCCATCGTACAGTAAAATCCAGGACTCAAGAATTTCTTCCTCGGACAACATCCGTGGGCTATAGCACCCAGTTTTTAGCATGTGTTTCCTTGATTTTTTAGTGGTGCCTTCGGGCGACTGTTGGCCATTCCCTCCTTCAAACCACACTCCAACTGTCGCTCTTGGCGACTGAGGGTGCCAAACGCCCATTGTAAGGTGAAATCTCGGACTCGAGAATTTTATCCTTGGAGGACGTCCATGGGCTATAGCACACTGTTTTTACCCTGTTTTGCGTGATTTTTTAGTGGGACCTCCGGGCGACTGGTGGCCATTCCTTCCATCAAGCCACACTCCAGCAGTTCCTCTTGGCCACTCAGGGTGCCAAACGCCCATCGTACGGTAAAATTCAGGACTCAAGAATTTTATCCTCGGATGATGTCCGTGGGCTATAGCACATAGTTTTTAGCCTGTTTTGCGTGATTTATTAGTGGGGCCTCCCGGCGACTGTTGGCTATTCCCGCCATCAAACCACACACCTACAGTCCCTCTTGGCGCCTCAGGGTGCCAAACGCCCATCGTACTGTAAAATCGAGGGCTCAATAATTTTATCCTCGGATGACATCCGTGGGCTAGTGGAGGGAATGGCCATGGCTTGCCCGGAGAACCCACTATAAAATCCATAAAGCAGGCTAAAAACGGTGTGCTATAGCTCGCCTCTGATGACATCCGTGGGCTATAGCACACCGTTTTTTGCCTATTTTGCATGATTTTTTAGTGGGGCCTCCGAGCGACAGTTGGTAATTCCCGCCATCAAACCACACACCTACAGTCCCTCTTGGCGCCTCAGGGTGCCAAACGCCCATCGTACTGTAAAATCGAGGGCTCGATAATTTTATCCTCGGACGACGTCCGTGGGCTAGTGGAGGGAATGGCCAGCGCTTGCCCGGAGAACCCACTAAAAAAATCCATAAAGCAGGCTAAAAACGGTGTGCCATAGCCCACGGACATCGTACGGAGATAAAAATCTCTAGTTCTTGATTTTACCATATGATGGGCGTTTGGTCACCCGAAGTCGCCAAGAAGGAGGCCTGGAGTGTGCCAGCATGGAGGGAATGGCCAGAGCTTGCCCGGAGAACCCACTACAAAAATCAATAAAACAGTCTCAAAAATAGTGTGCTATAGCCCACGAACGTCGTACAATGACAAAAATCTCACGTCCGTGATTTTATTATATGATGGGCATTTGGGCTCCCAGAGTCGTTAAGAAGGAGGCCTGGAGTGTGCTAGCATGGAGGGAATGGCCAGATCTTGCCCAGAGCCGGCACTAAAAAATTCCATAAAAGATGATAAAAACGGTGTGCTATAGCCCACAGACGTCGTACGGAGTTAAAAATCTCTAGTTCTAGATTTTACTATAGGATGGGCGTTTGGTCACCCGGAGTCGCCAAGAAGGAGGCCCGGAGTGTGCCAACATGGAGGGAATGGCCAGAGCTGGCCCGGAGAACCCACTAAAAAAATCCATAAAATAGGCTCCAAAATAGTGTCCTATAGCCCACAGACGTCGTACGATGACAAAAATCTCAAGTCCGTGATTTTACTATATGATGGGCATTTGGGCACCCGGAGTCGCCAAGGAGTCCTGGAGTGTGCCAGCATGGAGGGAATGGCCAGAGTTTGCCCGGAGCCGGCACTAAAAAATTCCATAATACAGGCTAAAAGCAGTGTGCTATAGCCCACGGACGTCGTACGGAGGTAAAAATCTCCGGTTCTAGATTTTATTCTAGGATGGGCGTTTGGTCACCCGGAGTGACCAAGAAGGAGGCCTGGAGTGTGCCAGTATGGAGGGAATGGCCAGGTCTTGCCCGGAGAACCAACTTAAAAAATCCATAAAACAGGCTAAAAACGGTGTGCTATAGCCCACGGACGTCGTACGGAGAGAAAAATGTCTAGTTCTGGATTCTACTATATGATGGGCGTTTGGTCACCCAGAGTTGCCAAGAAGGAGGCCCGAAGTGTGCCAGCATGGAGGGAATGGCCAGAGCTTGCCCGGAGAACCCACTAAAAGAATCCATAAAACAGTCTCAAAAATAGTGTGCTATAGCCCACAGATATCGTATGATGACAAAAATCTCAAGTCCATGATTTTATTATATGACTGGCATTTGGGCACCCGGAGTCACCAAGAAGGAGGCCTGGAGTGTGCTAGCTTGGAGGGAATGGCCAGAGCTTTTCCGGAGTCGGCACTAAAAAAATCCATAAAAGAGGATAAAACAGTGTGCTATAGCCCACGGACGTCGTACGGAGATAAAAATCTCCAGTTCTGGATTTTACTTTAGGATGGGCGTTTGGTCACCCGTAGTGACCAAGAAGGAGGCCTGGAGTGTGCCAGCAGGGACGGAATGGCCACGGCTTGCCCGGAGAACCCAATAAAAAAAGTCCATAAAACAGGCTAAAAACGGTGTGCTATATGCTCACGGACGTCGTACGGAGATAAAAATCTCTAGTTCTGGATTTTACTATAGGATGGGCGTTTGGTCATCCGGAGTGACCAAGAAGGAGGCCTGGAGTGTGCCAGCATGGAGGGAATGGCCAGGGCTTGCCCGGAGACGGCACTAAAAGATTCCATAAAACAGACTAAAAACGGTGTGCTATAGCCCACAGACGTCCTACGAAGATAACAATCTCGAGTCCTTGATTTTACTATACGATGGGCGTTTGGGCACCCGGAGTCGCAAAGAAGGAGGCCCAGAGTGTGCCAGCATGGAGAGAATGGCCAGAGCTTGTCCGGACAACCCACTAATAAAATCCATAAAACAGGCTAAAAAATAGTGTCCTATAACCCACGGGCGTCGTACGATGACAAAAATCTCAAGTCCGTGATTTTACTATATGATGGGCATTTGGGCACCCGGGCTAAATCTTGGAAAAATGTTGAAAAGTGTATCCATGTAAGATTACATCAATTTAAGTTCATCTCATTGCCCTGTAAACATACAGACTTACCTGTACAAAAACCATTGTTCACATCCAAGGACCAAGCTAAGGGGAATAATATAGATTACACTTGTTTAGTTTTAGAGATCACACTGTATGAACACCGAAGATGATTTCAGATACAGCACAATCGTACTTTATGTGCTTAAAAATAGGGATCACCCAACAAACAAAACACCAAATATTATGGGTTTGGGTCTTTTAGATGATAGTGGATATGGGTACTCAAAATTTTCCTTGTTCCCTAGGATGTTCTGGAGCTCTTTGCTATCTTGTTACTTACCAACAAACAATATGTTCAAATGCGCTACCTCTGATGGCTATTTTGCAGCTAGTACCTTTCATTCGTTTTAGAATCAGTGTTGCATATACCCTGCTTCGGATTTGTTCTTCTCTCAAGGTTAAGCGTTTCATATTTCCTCTTTCAATATGGCATCCACCCAAAAAAAACATTTACTCACATTTACCAAAAAGCGCCACTCTGAACTAAATCTTGGACATAATGCTGAAAACTGTATCATATAAAATTGCATCGATCTAACTTTATCTCATTTCCCTGTAAACATAACAAATTTATTTACCTTTACATGAATCGATGTTTACATCTAAAGACCAAGCTAATAGGAACGCCATTGATAACGCTTGTTTAGCTCTAGGGATCACACTCTACAAGCAACAAAGACGGTTTCAGTTATAGAACAATCTTTACTGGGTTATACTCCCTCCAGTTTGATAATTCCTGTCGCTGGAGCGTTTTGTGTTTAGTTGGAAAATTCCTGTCGTTCTAGGATGCATTGATTACAAGCAGAACTTTACGTGGCCCTAGAACCATTTGTTGGGTGTGCATGTAAATAAAGTGTAGCATCAAAATTCGAACCTAGACATGCAACTCATGAGAAAGTGGAAGCAACCACTAAGCTACAAGTATTTATTTGACCATATTAGTACTACGAGATATTTAATACTTTCTTGGTATGTGAGATCATGTCTAAAACGACAGAAATTATCAAACTGGAGGGAGTAACAGCAAAAAAAAATTACTATATTCTATTGTGCATAACATGAATTGAATTGAAGTTGGCTGAACATTTGAGCTTTATCATTTTACATAGACAATTATGCACTATGTTCTATTGTGCAATAAAATAAACACACCACGCCCTTTAAGGAACGGGTTCCTTGCTAGTATAAAGTGAAAGGAGAGTGACTTGCTATTGAACCAAGTGCATAATTAATTAATGCAACGGAGCCCTCTTGATGAGGACTGGGATGTGGACCCTGTGCCTGTGTGACTCCCAGGTCACGGTCCCTTGTGTGTCATCTTCCGAGGAGTCGGCTGGGTACTCGGCAGACACGGTGAAGGTCGCCATGTCCCCAGGATTGGTGAATTGCATAGTGTTGGGCATGACATGAAGCGTCACCGAACCGCTGCGTGTAGTCGTGCTGGCGGTGTAGACTTCTCGCCCCGTTGCAACGTTAGTGACCGTCCTGTCTACCGCTGTGCTCTGTGGTACCACTATGCTCGGGTAGTTGAGTTCGTAGTCGAGCATAGTCGGTAGGTCGGAGCATCTCAATTGCAGGTCTCCGATTATGTCGTCCAAGTCGTCATGCCTGAATTGTTGGCAGATAAATGCAGCATAATCTTTGGTACCGAGCTCAAATATGAGACCTGGGTCGACCGCCCGTGTAGGGTTGACGAGGCCAGCCCCGGTGGCGAAGATGCTCGCCTTGTAGCGCTGCTGGCCGTGATTAGGCCGCCGGTGTTGTCGTAGTCAGCCGCCGTGGTCATGATGGCCGACCTTATGGCCGCCGGCGACCATGACGGGTGCACGCTCCTGATCAGAGCCACCACGCCACTGATGTGCGGCGTGGCCATTGAGGTTCCTGAACTAAAGTGGAAATGTCCTGGACCGTCAGCAGAGGATGCAGCGAGGATGTTAAGACCGGGAGCCAGTATGTCGGGCTTCACAAGCCCCGGCGTGTTGAGGCTCGGGCCTCGGCCGGAGAAGCCAGAGACGGCGGGCGCCGGTTCGAGGGTGTCGGCGCCGAGCTGCGTGCCTTTGAACGACACATGCCCCCTGAAATCCTGGGACGGGCTGCGGTCTTTGAGCATGCGGCCGACGGAGGATGGCACCTGCACACGGGGTGGTGGTGGTCAAACAAACATACTACATCATGCATTTTCAATTCGGATTTGGATTGGTTGTGATCCATTACCTGCACGACGGAGACCCCGTAGTCCTCCAATGGCAATTCGTAGCCATCTCTCTCCGAACAGATCAACACGACCTGCTCCGTGCCATTGCTGTACAGGCTTCTGATGAGGCGGACGCGTTCCCTGTAGTCAATCTGACTGGAGGGGGTCGCGTCATGGCATACCACGATGCGGCCCCTCACACTGCTTCTTGAACTGTCTGCGTCGTCCTTGCACAGGGCACCCTCACCGTAGTGCAGTTGAAGGGAAGACGAATTGCTCACCAGCCGTTGCACCAGCGCCTCTCCTAGGATGGATGGTGTAGTTGACACCTCAAGAACAGCGGCAAGCCTCCGGTCCAACGACCCGGAGGCCACCGTGAAGAGCCATGGAACGTCGTTGCGGACAGAGGATGCACTGGGCCCTCTGTTGCCGGCAGACGCGACGACGACGACGCCCTTGGCCACCGCACGGTATGCGGCGATGGCTATGCCGTCCTTGTCTAACGGTACGCTGCGGGCAAAGCTGAGGGACATCGAGATGACGTCCACTCCGTCTTGTGTCGCCATGTCAATCGCTTCGGCTATATCCTTACCTCTGCATGTCCCGTTGTTGCAGACCTTGTACATGGCGATGTGAGCGCCGGGGGCGATCCCGGCGGCCGTTCCAGCAGCTTGCCTGTAGGACGCGACATGCTCGACGAAGCTACCGGCCGCAGTGGATGCCACGTGCGTGCCGTGACCTGTTACATCTCTAATTGTGTCGTCTACGAACGATTTTGCACCTATAATTTTGTTGTTGCACGTAATGTCCCTGCACGTGCACGCGCCTTTCCATTTCGTTGGTGGCGGCGACATATTCTTATCATCGAAGGAGTGGTGGCGGGGGTAGATGCCGCTGTCGATCACGCCAATAATCATCCCCTGACAGATTAATTTGCATCTCATTATGTACATCTAATTTGAACAGCCATCGAACAGCAATCTATCTATTATATATATAAGAGAAGAAAACGGAGCCACCATACTAATTCTAAAGCCACGTTAATCGGAAAAAAGAAAAGAGATATAGATCATCGGTTCGGATTATAACGATTTAGATTAAAAAAAGAGTTTGTTTCAAATACGATAAATAAAGGTCTTTATCAATGTCTACATGGATTACAACGGTTTAAAAACAAGAGTCCACGAATAGAATAAATCAAATAAATAATCTAGAAAAACTCTCATATATATAAATTAATAAGACAAATTAAATCACATACGTTTATCTAGCCGAATACATGTTCGGATTAACAAAGTTTGTATACAAAACATGTACCGTATGTTTATCCGGTTGGACACACGTTTGGATTGAGTAGCCATCCTAATCAGTTAGAACGTGCGAGAAACATGCTAAACAAGTCGGTTGAAAAACATGATAACCAAGTTAAAATCTAATCAAACAGTATGTGTTCAAATAAAACTAATCACATGCACCCAATGAAATGGATCCTCTCAAGTTAAAATAACCAAAATTATAGCGACACAATCCAAAGGTAAACATGCTAAGAAAGTCGGTTCAAAAACATGCTAACCAAGTTAAAATCTAATCAAACGATATGTACTGAGCTAAAACTACTGACATATACACCTGGCAAATAGAAGGTACTAGTAGAATTTAACTAATAAAAGGCAAGCGTCTATATGGATGAAAAAATGCATTAAATGAGTTCATACCTTCCCATAGTTGGATTTGTGCCATGGTTCGGCATCCCTCCTTAGTCCCAGGAACGCGGGTGAATGAGTTGTATCAGGGTACACTAATTCGTCGACGAAGGAGCGCCCGAAGCCGGCTTTTCTGGACATGGCCGCCAGCTCCTTCTCCGTGAGCCACGCGGCGAAACCGTGGAAGACAGTCCTGTACGTGTTGACGAGCCGCGCCTCGTCGGGGACGAATGACACGTGCCATTTCCGGCGTGCGCATTCGTCCATGTGTGCTGCGTCCGCTCGAGGCTTGAGCAATACTATATACTAGTTGAGTTGGCGCGCCCGTGGCGCGCCGTCGAGCCAAGATGGTAGCTCCTGTGTTTTTGGAGGTGGTCGTGTCAGCATGTACAGCAGGAATTATGTGCACATTAGTAGGACATGTTGGAGTGTGAGCGCTACTATTGAGTATTGACATTTTCTCACTAATGCGCCAGGAAACAACATAATGAAAGGGAGTCACCGCCACCACTAAATAATACTCTCTCTCTCCATTAGAGGCAACCTATAAAAACTACGCCTTTGCTAGTCTATTATATATATAAAGGAGGGGAAAAAGAAGCCACCACGTTCGTCCACATCATCCAAATTATTTCAGCCATTCGATCAACGGTGGGACCCAATGTTTTAAATAGCGGGCTATAGGTTTTAGCGGAGCTCTCCTCGAAACGCTAAGACAGCTATAGCGGCCGCTAAGCAGGTTAGTGGTTTTCAGAAAAAAATAAAAACATGGCATATATATGCCTCAAAGTGACAAAGTCAAAAGTCAAAAAATATGGATTTCAGCGGTTTTTCTCTAGGTTATAAACAACATAAGATTAAGGTATGATCATAAGAGTTATTGTTTATAAGTACACTATATCATAAACACAAATCCATCAATAAACACAAACAGTACAACAAAGTACCTGAGAACTGACAATTCCATCATAATAAAGTAACTATTTTGGACCGAGACCAGCGCCGAAATTTGAGCGGGCTTTAGTTTTGGCCTGCAAGCATTGAAACCTAAATAGCGCCGCTAAATGCTATAGCCCGCTATGCATTTTAGCGCCGCTAAATCGCGCTATTGCGCTCTTAGCGGTAATAGCGAACATATGTGCAATAGCGTAGCGTATACATGTTCAAAACGCTATAGCGCCGCTATAGCCCGCTATTTAAAACATTGG